>BMAV01010834.1:29130-40953 GCA_019973955.1 Trichonephila inaurata madagascariensis | reverse complement strand
AATCCTCTTGGGGAATCTTTGGGCTAGTATTCGCGTTTTATTCACAGCCATCCCTCTCAAGAAGAAACCCTGAAATGTAGATTAGTTCGACTATATAAAGTGAGAGTTTTGTAGTTGTAGAAAGAAGGAGCTGAGAAACTGTTACGGGCGTTACGAAGGTGAGATGTAATAAAGTTGATTTTTTCAGCTTAAGTTAAGAACGGTGTTTGCCACTGTATTCAATTCGTGAATTGGGAATTTATAGTCAAAGATAGATTAGGTTAAATTAAATTGATTACTTGCACTTGTTCACTTAGGGCTTATTGCTTTCTCTATATCATCTCCTAGGACATTCACTTATGGTTTAATCAGTTATTGATTAGTGTGCTTGAATAAAAAATAAATAGTTAAAAAGGAAGAGTTTCTGGTACTGCTTTGTTTCCTCCCACACTCTTAGGTAGGCAAGACGGTGAAGGAGTGACTTCAAAGGGGTAGTCGCTCAAATACATGCTATAAGTAATTTATGTATTGTAAGAAGAATTGCATTCGTTATTAAAAAAAATTAATATAATATAAATATGATTTAAACAAAAATGTATACTGTTAATGTGTGCTCTAGATGTCACCTAACCATGCATTATATTTAGCAACTGAGATGTGCTTGTATTTTTTAAACTGTCGAAATCTAGGTGTATTGAAATTATTTGCTACCGCATTTATAATATTTCAATTGGATTTTATGCTTTGTTTTTGTTTCCACATGCGTTATTTCTTAAATACATAGTTTTAATTGGTAAAAAATGTTTATAGTAGTGAGAGAAAACCTATGTATTTTACAAGAATTTACGACAAAAAACTTTGATGTTCTTCTTGCATAAATTTAGATTTTAACTTCAAGTCTGTTGATATGTGAATACAGATTCGTTGTTCCCTTTCTTTCATTAGAAAACCGTGTCATTTTTAATTCATTCTTTCTTACATTATAAAAAAAAATTGAAATGTATTACAAAATAAAGCATAAATAAAATTTTCAGTTTTAATCACTGGGATAAGCGTGCTTTGTTTTGGACAAATTTTAAAATCGGGTTCTGTTGTTACTATTTTGCAAACATGTTACAAGTTCAGCAACCAATTTATTTCAATAATTTTTCCTGATTTTTATATACAACCTCTGACAATAAAGTTCGGTGGATGAAGTCAGAACGGCAGATCTGGCAACACTGGCGAAACTAAACACAGAACATTCGTAGCGGTAGGTGTTGACCATTTGCCCCCACCTTTGCTCAGTTGAGCGTCGTTTGGGTTCTGTGAGAGACTTGTTTTATAAAGTGCTTGTTTAGTGCGTTGGTTTTCAACTGTGTGTGAGAACAGGAAAATAAAAGAACAAAATATTTGAAGCAATCTCGTTTTGAGGTATCACAGAATTTTGTCGAAGCGGCGGATGCGACACCAAATTTCTTAAACTGAGGATAAGGCCTGATGTCTCAGGTATGACTCTGAAACAAAATAGCAAAGCATGGAATGGCGTTTCCCTGCATCATCTCATCGGAAAAATGCCAGAGCAGAAAAATGGAACATCAAAACAATGCTCATCACTTTTCTTGTTAGTCAAGGAATTTCTACCCGAGGAAATGACGATGAATGCTACAAGGTTCATTGAAATTTAGACTAGTAGCTTGAAATGTTTACTCAGGGTACGAACCCAGTACGCACAACAAGGTTCATGGATTCTTGTTCATGACAATGCTCGCCCTCACACAGCAAATGTCGTCAAACGGTTCCAGGCAAAAAAGGGGGAGGGGCATTTTGATCACCAGCTATACATGCCAGATCTCAATCTTCCAGACTTCCAATTCCCACGACTCAAATTCGCTTTGAAAAGAAAGATTTGACGATATTCCTGAAATCCAACGAAATGTAATGAGGCTTCGAACTCCATCCCAAAAGAAGACTTCTTGCAAAGTTTCCAGGACATGTATATGAAATCTCAGCGGTGCATAGTTATGGGAGGTGACCATTTTGAAGGATAGTAAAGTAACTTTCGTTAATACTTCGTCTACGTTAACGTTACAGGAATATTCAATGAACTTTATTGTCAGAGGTAGTATGTATCGACTTTTAATTACAGTTATTTTTAAAATCAAACTCTCTTTAAGAATTCAATTTTTTTTAATGAAAAATAAAATTTAACTAAAATTTTGGATCTTTGATTAAGTTTACGGAAATTTTGTCAAAGTTCCACGAAATACACAGGTTGAACAGATCTCCAATCAATATTCAATTAAATGATACAATTTTTGGAGCATATATAATATTATTAATAATAATAATTTCATACAGTTTTGGTTATTTCTACTACTTACTATGTGTTTCCTACACTCTTCACTTAAATGTTACTGAGTGCGCCATACTTTCCCGCCTTCCTACCCCAACTGAAAGTTTTGAACCCCGTACCGGGACATTCTGTAAACAGAAAGCCCAACGAACAGACGCAGTCTTGTCCGCATCAATCCGCAGCACCTTCAAAGGTGTAATTTTCATTTAACCGCATTTCTACTTTTAAGTGTAAACTTTAACTGTAAATACTTATTTTCTTGTAATATAAACATATGTACTATCTCCATCTCTGGCTGTTTTTCGAACTCATCCAATGGCATCACTATGGTTGTATGAACTCCTTTCATAAAATTCGATATTTTTACCTGATGCAGACATTAGTAAGATGTTTCTTGCTGATGTTTGTTAATCAAACGATATTTTTCTATTTCTTTCTAAAAATAAGACACAAAATATTTTATTTCTTGTACTCTGTGAGTCATTATCAAATGAAGAGGTCTACACATGTATGCGCACCCTATTCCCCACATTCATGTGGCGCTACTATGAAGATTTAGATTCTCGAAAGATTTAATGGGCTCTTATTGAATAACGAGACCCAAAAACATCTTTCCACCGGTTATGAATTCATTCAATTCCTACTATTAGCCCACACTCTCTTTATATTTATTTATATTGGTGGAATTTTCAATCGTTAATGAAATACATTTTAAAGCGCTCAATTGAACTGAAATTTTATATACATGATTATTTTGGATGACAATACAGTAGTTTAATTATAATTAATAAAAATTGATTAAAACTAATTATTTAAAGAATTACAAATACAGCCACGTTGGCGACTTAGCGATCCTTTTGCTGACTTCTGTCTTGAAAAGGTTTTTTTCTCACGTTTTAAAGCATTCAGTTGAACTGAAGTTTTATAGACACGATTGTTTTGGATGACAATACGATACTTTAATTATAATTAATAAAACTTAATTACCACTTAATGTTGTGATTCTGTCATAGGTAAATACATATTTATATTAATTGCAACTATTTAATAAAAAGTAGCTAAAATAAAAATTTTCTTTGTTGATCTAAGTAGGAATTGACTTAAAATTATGTTTTATATTACTTGTTTTCCTATCAAGGGGGATACCAAGTCCACATTTATTGATAACAAAAAAACAAATGTTGAGTAAAAAACCCCCAAGAAATAATATTTACTAAGAAAGAACTAAGCATTTACTTTGAATACCTCCTGATGTATATACAAATCAAAAGCAGTTTTTCATGAATAAAAAAACACTAAGACAAGTAAGCATAGCATAAAAGCATTATATTACAGATATTTCGTGTCGAGGGTGAACAATTTATGGATTTATATTATTGTCTAATTACGAAGCACAACGTGAGGACTATAGGCCGATAGACGTAGTAGTTTTAAACCATGGTCAAACGGTAAGAACATCATCTATAAGCTTACATCTCTCAAAAATTTCACCCTGCTTTAACTTAAGGATTTTGAGCTCCGAAAGATTTTACATCCATTCACCCCCTTTCTTATAGTCTAATGACTCAAGAGAAAAAATGCTAGCCAGGAGTTCAAAAATGTTTTGGGAGTGAAGCTTCTGTTTAATTTTTATGACTATTACCTAATTTTGGCTCAAAAGTGTGGAATATATTATCAGTATTACGTAAGTAAGCCCTAAACCAATGTTATTTAAACAAAAAAGAAATTATCATACACATTATTACACATGCTTAGTTATTAAATACCAAAAAAAAATAAAGTATAATTATTTATATCAATTTAAACCATGTTCAGAAAACTTATGGATGTGTTTCAAATATCTAAAAATAACAATATATTTCACATTATATTCTGCTTTTAATCATGGCCATTGTTATGTGCTTGTATTTTAGTTAAGTGCTGATTTTTAACACATAGCTTTAGAATATCCATACTATATTTATAGTACTATAAATAAAGAATTTTTTTTCTTCTCTTTCCCTTATACATTATATTTAAAATTTATCGATTATTTATATTGTTAAATGCGTTATGTATAGTTATTTTGCTCTGTGACAGATTTTATTTTAATTTTTGTGATTTTGAAAACAGAAATGAAAGTTTCTTAAGCAAATTTAAAGTTATAAATTATTAAAAAGTATTCTTTATTTTATATTTTTTTACTCTGATAAATTTCCATACCACATTAATTATCAAAAACATAAAATACTTACAATAAATTTATTGTTTTATCACCCCCCTAGATTCTAAGTCTAATTATAGCTAGGTTGTTTGATAATTATGTAACTTAATACCCATTCATTTATATATTTTTTTTCTGCGCTGTGATGTTTGTAAATAAATATTAACGAATACAAGCTAGCCATGTCATCATTATTACATTACTAATTTATATATATATATATATATATATATATATATATATATATATAAGTTCAAGTGTCTTACAAAATTAGGTTTAAAGCCTTCAAATTGTTTTATAGTTAAATATTTAAACACTTTGTCAATTCTAAAAAAAATATTTAATAAAAATCAAAGATAAAAAAATTGTACTAATTGTCCAAACTTTGCTTTTATGATTATCGTGTGTTTAAGGGGAGTTGGGAAACTGTGTGTCTCTCTCTACACTGACAATATTAAATTGGCTGTTTTCGATGCATCTTTTCTCAAAATCTATTATATGTACATGTTTGAAATTTTTCATACAATTAAAGCACACCTTTCTCATTATACTGAAATGAGCTTTCAGCTAATTTTGAATTTTTTTTACATTTTGAGATAAATTGATTTTAATGTATACAGTGAGGCTTCTAATTGACTAGTAAATAAAAAGAATGCTCAATTTTCAATAAAAGATACATGTTTAGGTTTATATCAAACGTTCATCTTTTAAGCAAAAGTGAAGTATTTTGTTTACATTTTTCGTCATTCAAATGGGTGTGACTCAGTTTCCACAATTATTTAAAAATAGGTTTTTTCGAGCCTCTAGTCACCCTAGAGGTTTAAGTAAGGTATTTTTAGAAAGGTTAAAATCTATACAATTTGAAAATGTAAAAATTTTAAATTGTCAAAAAAAATAATATTTTAGCTTTCCAACACCCCTTGAATTTAAACTGTGTAGGATTTTCAAAATTTGAAATTTAAAAGTATCACTGACATAAACACCACATTATATACGAACACCTTACTTAAACATAAATTCAAACATAATTTTAGTGATATTTTATACATCAGCACTCTCCAGGAATCATACAGAAAATAAAATATTTTCTCACAACACGTCAGAACAACATAAAATCCTTGAAAATTCCTTCTAAACGGAAAAGTTCTCCAAAACGCACAGAAATGGATAGCTATAAAATCCGATGTTCCCCACTGTGATTTCCTTGCTTGAAAGGATAGGAAATTGGAAACTATTTAAGTACATCTTATCCATTACGAGTTTGAAAATGAGATTCCTCGAAAACACTAGAAACTGCTCCTTTTCCTCCAAGAACAAGAACTTCTCACATTTTGATTCACTTTCTATGCTTAATGACTTCCATCTTCTTCCGGCTTTCGAATTTTAATTGGATATCTCAGACCTTTATTAATCAAATTGTGAGCTACGTCCTTTGCTTGCAAGTAACGAAAAGTGTACTCATATGTCTCCTTGATCTTACACTAAAAACAGCATGCGAATATGTTTCTTTTAGTCTCTTTTTATATAATGGCTGACTTGTAACATAAATCATATTCTTTCAGGATCAAACTCCACAGGCTACCATAATTATCTGTTTCAACATTACATTTGTTTCATAAAGAATGTGGTTTATATTAGTAAAACTTTTCTCAAAGGCTGTTTGAAAGATTAAAAGAAAACTTTTGGTTATACTTAAAATATTTTTACCTGCCAATAAATAGTGTTATCCGTTTCTATATACAAGAAGGAAATTAAACATTTTTAAAAACAAGTAATATAAAAAAAAATTTTTAAGTTAATTCCTACTTAGATCAACAAAGAAAAATTTTATTTTAGCTACTTTTTATTAAATAGTTACAAATAATATAAATATGCATATACATATGACCGAATCACAACATTAAGTGGTAATTCATTTTTATTCATTATCATTAAAGTATGGTATTGTCATCCAAAAGAATCGTATATATAAAATTTCAGTTCAACTGTATGTTTTAAAACGTGAGAAAAAAAGTCTTTTAACGTTTTGACCCAAGTCGCCAAAAGGGTCGCTAAGTCATCAAAAGTGATGCCAATGTGGCTGTATTTGTAATTCTTTAAATAATTAGTTTTAATCAATTAATGTTTATTATAAATATAATTAAATTATTGTACTGTCATCCAAAATAATGATGTATATAAAATTTCAGCTCAATGGAGCGCTTTAAAATGTATTTTATTAACAATTGAAAATTCCACCAAGATAAATAAATAAATAAATAGAGAGTGTGAGCTAATAGTAGGAATTGAATAAAGTCAAACTGAATATATTTTCTTCAGAATATCTTAAAACCCTGGTTTTTACTGAACTTAACTCAATGGCACAACAGCCCATGAGGGCCAAGGTCTACTGTGCGCATTTCAGTACACGTGACCATTGTGATCTGAGGTGAATGAGCAGATGCCCCGATCAGGTGGTCAGTCGAAAGCGAAACTCCCAGTATTTAAGTCCCCAACTAAGCTTGGTACTCATTTATCGACCCACTGAAGAGATGAAAGGGTGAGTCGACCTTGCCCAGTCCGAGGATAGAACGCCGAACCTGTGGTGTGGAAGCGCGATACGCTACCACTCGTTCAAATGGGTCCATACCTGATTTTTGCCTAGTGGTAAATTCAGTTACTTTCTTGATAACTAAATTTCCTTTTTTGCATAATTAGGAAAGAATGCGGGACAAGTAAAAACTCATGTTTGTAAATATTGCCACACCATGAAAGTAATATACGGATGCGAGAGATCTTCACCCCTTTCTTGGGCACCTGGATATGTAGGAGGTAGGGAAGAAACTACATGATCCAATCAATCTATTTATTGATCACACAATATAACGACACAAATTCAATTAATAACAGTAAGAGACTGTCTCGATGCAAACAGCGAAAGTGGAACAACGACGAAATACACGAAAGATTAGGGGACAATCAAACTCGATCCTTACTTTATTTAGGATCTAATCTATCATCCGATTTAATCTAATATCAATTTAATCTCAGTGATCAATCGTCACTTTTAATCTTTCTCCTAAAAAGTATTTATTCACAATAATTCAACAATGATACCTGCCAGTAACAATCTCACCCGATTTCTGGTTTGTATTTAATCTTACTCTATTCTAGCTAGAAAACTTCGACTAAGTAAACTTAATTTACATAACACGCTTTCTTTGGAAGGGTTGGTTGTGAATAACGCGAATTGGTAGCCCAAAGATTTCCCAAGAGGATTAGTGGAATGATCGCGAGTAGATCCGTCACACGGATTTGATGAAACTGATATAAGTTCAAAGTAAGTTATTTGATTCAAATTATTAGAATCAGTCATTAAATAAGCATAGGCTAAATAGCATCCACTGAACAGTAGATTTAGCTATTTTAATTGAGAATTTTACGGGGGTATTGAAAAATGGAATATGTTGTCTATCACACTAGAAAACGCTAACATGAGTAGTCAAAATGAATCGATTACGACAGAGGTCGTCATATGAGCAAGTTACACTGTTTGAGTGAGTGAGTGAATATTTACGTCGCACTGTACAGCTACATCTCGTTATTTTGAACCATGGTCAAGTAACAAGGACGACATCCGAGCTGGAACCCCCTCTCCTAACTACCACATCACACCAACGGGAGGTTGTTTGAGATCTCGACAGATTTAACGTGCATCGCGCCCCTACACAGTGGGCCTTCAGTGGTACTGGGATCGAACTCCTGACACACCAGCCACGAGTTCCTTACTTGACTACTAGGCTACAGCGGCCGCGTTATGTTGTTTGAAAGGGACCAGTTATCAGCCTTCATGAAGGGAATATTTCTTATTTTCTGCAGTAGCACTTCGAATAGAACCTGACGTTCCGAGTATAAGAACAGTTCACTCAAGGAAATAGAAAAAACGTGGGCTAGTAGACACTTCATAAGCACCACAGTAATAGATCATAAGGCTTCCTTTTTAATTTTAGAAAAACATTGGAGCATTAAGTACAGGTGCGTCTACTCTTGTGTTTTGTAGACACTGTTGCATCGTGGCATGCATACAAGTGTTTCTTTGTACATAATTCCCTCTTCACGCAGAAACATCTACTTTAATAGGGACTTAATATTAACTTAATATTAACACTTAAGTTAACTTAATATTTACTTAATATTACTTAATATTAACACTTCAGTGTCTATATAGACACTGAAGTGTTAATTAGCAATAAATAATCTCTTTTCCAATGATCACTTCTTTAATTTTAGATAAAATGAAATACGTATTACAAACTACATCGATGAACGTCCCCCTCCTTAAAGTCAACCTCCAGCGTTATATTGGATGAACATCAAGCATAATAATATGGGATGTCAGTGAATATGATCTGGTAAAAATTGTAGGTAAATCATTAAAAATTAATATGTTAAATAAGTTAGGGAGGCTTCAACTCATGACCTTTCTTCAACTCCTTTTTGAAGTTGTAACATGTAAACGAATATTATCTTCTCGAAATACTAAAGAAGTTCTTTTCTAAACAACGCATAAGGCTTCTCCTTCACCCATTCACCGAATATGACACTTGTTGCATATGTCCGGGATTTCATCATTGCAAAGCTCGGTCATCATTTTCAACCCGTAGCAATCACAAATCTTCTTTAGTTTCGGTCACAACCAATCTGAATGAGCCTTTCTTTAAATACGGATCCACAACCCGTATGATTGAATGATACATCGTATCTAAGCACTTTACACAGCCTATAACTGATTTATCGAACACAGATTTTTGAGGTGTGTGTAACATTTGCTCCTCTCTCTGTGAATTTAGTCATTTATTTATGTTAACACAAATCATTTATGTAATAAACTACTCCTGCAATATTTGAAAATACTAATAAATCTGACAACGAAGTAAGTAGAGATTTATAAATACAAGATATGACACAAAAAAACGAGACTGGCCCAATAAATCATTGTACTGACATTCTTAGTTCTCCGTGACAGTCACCTTCAAAGTAGTTCCCTTCAGCATTCACGCACTTCTGCATTTGGTCCTGCCATTGTTGGTAACAGTTCTGGAAAGAGGTTTTAAGAAGGCCCTTCAAGAGATACTACCCCGTTTTTGTCTGAACCTCTTTAACTGAGATAAAATGGGTTCTTTTTAAGTAAGATTTAACTGTACGAAATAAAAAAAAAGAGTCGCATGGGACAAAATCAAGCGAATAAGGAAGATGCCCTATCACAGTAATGTTTTTGCTGGCTAGATTACCACTGATTGACAGATAGGGCTGTGTGAGCGGGTGCTTTGAGTTGATGCAACAGCCATTCATCACTCCTCAAATTTGACCTTATTTTCCAAGTTTTTTCACGAAGTCTTTTTAGTACTTCAATGCAGCAAAGTTCATTAACCGTCTGACCACTGATGTGAGTGGTAACCCATTCGTATTACGAATTTTGGTAATGTTTTGGCCAGTAATCGCTGACCTTGGGTGCCATGCAGGTTCATCCTCTTCCACACTGTCAACTATCCTTGAAAACTGCGTATGCCCTTCAAACACATGTGCATGAGACAAAGTTTCATCACCATAAACCTTGGTTAATATTTGAAATTTTTTCCTGGCTGATTTCTTAAGTTTCACAAGAACCTCGATATTTATTGGACATTTTTCCGGCAAAATGCAGTTGCACTTGTTCACTCAATGACGCAATACTCCCGACTTGCTTAATCCATTAAGGCTAAACTGGCCACATGGATAGAGGAGGTGCGTTGGAGGAGGAGTGGAGTTGGAAACAACTGTTTAGTTGTTTAGTCTGCCTGCCTGTCATTAAAAAAATCAAGCTATATGCTACTTTCTGATAAGTATTTTCTTTACAATTCTACTTTCTTACAATCCATTGATCTAAACAACTGATTCAAATCCCTTTCGATTTTATTCGTTAAAATACAAAGAAATATTCATGAAAAGCAAACACTTCTATTAGGAGAAAAGTTTGTGAACTTCACTGAAAATATATTAAAAGATATTGGAATAAAAAAACTCACACAGTAAAAGATTTAAGGCGTCGATGGAAACAGGGTGGTAACGAAAAGGCTTGAAATCACAGCTAAAACCTGTCACATAACCCTCTAGTAAAATAGTGCCTACAGCTAAACAAAGCTAAAGGGATGTTCTTCACAACACTTCCCTTTATTTCAATGACTTTTTTTTATCGTTAAAGGAAAACTATTCAGAATCTATTTCACAGTGTTCGTAAAAAGGTGGGTGTATAAAATTGCGGGGAAATGTTCAAAAGGTATATTTTGGATTTAAATTGAGAAGGCTGAAATTCAAGGCCTTTGAGACATTCCAACGTATCTTGTGCTTGCTATTGACTTAATTAGCCAAAACTACATGCTTTCAAAAACTGTCCTTTTTTTCCTAACTATTTTAGGTATTTTGTTCTGAGCTTAAATTCTTAAAAGAGCAAAATTTCTTAAAAAGAAGTTTTAAATTAATACACACCCAAATAAAAATTTCTCTCTAATTAAAATAAATTCTTAATTTTGCCGCTTGACAAAAATGATTATTCACTTATCAAATTCAAAGAAAGTAAGAAAAAAAATATTCAGATCAATTGCCAGTCGCGCCACTATACAATTATTACTTTTAATTTTTTTAAATTCTAATGGGGCAAGCGAAGTGTTGTTTTACCATTGCACACCTAGTAAATTCTCAGGGAGCTAGTATCTCTTTAGTGCGGCACCATGCAGGTGGAATACCAATCACAGCACATCCAGTTTCCTTCCCAAAGGGTGGAACGATGAGCTGACGATGCGAAACCCAAAACACCTAAGCCAAACACGAACTTATCGGATCTTTAACGTGCCGTATAATCGTACGACATGGACGCTGTTGATTTTCTACATCAGCGTTTCTCAAACTGTTGGACGCGCCCCCCTAGGATTTTTGAAATATATAATTTAGAAGTGGTTTTATCCATGGTATACAACAGAGGGGAGAAATTTTAAGAAAAAAATCGTCGATAATTATTTCAATGGATTGTAACTCTGAAAATATTGTGAATGTTTCGAAAATCGTAGTTGAGCCTCTGTACAGAGGTCTGAGCTATATACTGGCAAAATATTATTAAAATAGAAGCATTTTGACTAAGAGATTTTAATAAAAGGTTATTTTAAGTTATTTTCTGCCGAAATATTGTATTTAAATAATTTTTTTTGTCAAAATGTCCTTAAAACAGTTTTATACGTGTATTTTAATCTAAGTGACACTAAATATCATGAAAATTATCCATTTATTCGCTTTT
>BMAV01010834.1:14915-28901 GCA_019973955.1 Trichonephila inaurata madagascariensis | reverse complement strand
AAAACAATATAATTTTGAAAATTTCATTTTTCCCCTTTTTCACACATGAAACTATTTTTTAAAAAACCATATACTACTTCGACTAAAAAAACCAGGTTCACTATATGCACAGGTATCCAGTATAGAAGTATAAGAAACTTGGAATCTCATGTATTGCAATAGTTTTTTTTTAAAGTGTACCTAAAAGCAAAAAATTATGCTTTGGAGAAAAAGTGGAAAAAAAACAAAACTAAACACTTGTAAACGTTTGCTTACATTTTTGTCAATTACTTTTTTCATATTTTAAGGTTATTTTATCAACGAAGGAAGTGTTATACATTTTTTTTTAGATTTTTTTAGCACTATTTTTTTAATACCAAAATTGAAAACTCGATTTTTTGAATGTGTATGATGTCCTGGTTCCCTTCAAGACAAAAAGATAATAAAGTTTCTCTTCCTCCCCCGTCCTTCTTTTGAGATCTCTTATGTGAAAGCATAGGAAATTTTTTGGCAACTTTTAAAGTGGATCGCATCCATTTCTCTGAAGGAATACGAGACTTTCGGAAATGACATTCTTGAGGACAACAGAAAAATTAATGTTCCTTCTACAAGAAATCCTTCCGTTTTGATTCACTTTCTGTATAACTGATTCTTGTCTGCATCCCCTTCTCAATTGAATCTTAATTGGGATACTCAGGACTTCATTATCAAGATGGCGTTAATTCTTTTGCCTGTACATTACAATCGATATATTTTTGTTTTCAAAACTCAATCGCTTCAGTGTACATTTATAAATATGGTTCTTCATCTGTTTTAATCTGTATTTATCTTTTTTTTTTTTAATTTGTGATCATATTTGCCTTTCAATTTCTCAACGTATTTTTAAGCTATAGGACTATCCTAAAATTGTGAATTTTGCCAGAAACAGTCAATTCTTTTGAAATTTTATTTTATAGGCCATCTTATTACCTTCATAAAAATAAAAAGTTTGTTATTTTTCATTCACTAGAACAAAAACTAGAAGTGCTTTAGTAAAAGCAGATGCTATTATTTTAAGTAGGATGTCATACATTTGAATGCGTTTTACTCGAAATGTTTTTTTTAAATGCTCAAACGGAGACAGCGATGGCTCAAAACGTTTTGAAAATAATCACATGAAATTTTTTGTGTATGTTCTGTATAATAGTAGAAGTGCTTTAACCTTCAGATTTATCAATCACTGTTTTATTACAAAATTTACAGTGATTGATAAATCTGTTGTGAATATAATCATTGTTTTTTTAAACAATTTCATATAACAACAAAGATAAAGTTCTCTAGTTTGTATAAGATAAAATCTCTTATCCTGAAAGTAATTTCAAAAATGAATAGCAAATCGATACATTGAAATCGAAAGACTTTAATTTTGTTCATAAACTTTTTGTACAGAATGAGCCCCGTTTATGTAATTTGTCACATTTTACCCATTTTTCCCATTTTAGTATTAATAACTTTTTTTTATCTTCTTAACTTAAGCATATTTTTCTTAAAATGTACTAAATAAATCTAAAAACCATGAAAAAAATCCCATACTCCATTTTTTTAAAAAAGTTGCCGAAAGTAGTCGGATAACTTAAATTTAAAAATTAATTTTGAAAAAGAGTCAGATTTATAATAAAGAGCAGAATATACTATTGTTACCAGATATCAGCCTTAATCTAAAATCCTTAACTGATGATAAAATCGTTTAAGAAAATTTTCTGTAGATTTTTATGTACTCTGTGTTGCATATTAGAATTCACAAATCTTCATTGAATTCAAATTACATACACACGTGCTTTATTCTTGATCAAATTATCCGTTATACGGGTGGAGTAGTTTATCAAATTGATTCATGATAAAATGTTAATGTTATTTATCTTTAAATGAAGCATTCACACAGCCAACTTTGAAGGATACTCTAGTAGACCAAGCCATGACCTTCTTCTGAATCAATCTAGTTGGGATATTATAAGGGGAGTTCAAATAAAAGTGATTCGAGGTGTCTATCCATAAGATGCGTAAGGTCAGAAATGAGACAGAGATAGAAACAACAATATTTAATGAGTGAATTGCATACAAAGTTTGTTAAAAGAAATCACCCATGACATTTAGTCAGGCAGTTCATTGCGTAGGAAGGATACGAGTTTCGTCCGTGAAGAACGATGACGGTTGATCATGGAACCAATTCAGAACTGCAGCCTTTACGTCATCGTCGGTTTGAGTTTGCTGTTTTATCGCGCAAGAGCAAGTTTTCCAGCCAAATATTCATACGTCTGTGGTCTGGACGGGAAAAGAAAAAAAGAAGAAATCGGATGACAAGATGGAGGGTCGAAAATAGAGAAGGATCACTGGGGTACCCCGGGGTCATGACAACCGTGTTTACCAAAGATAGTAAGCCCCTTGGGAAAATTAAAAGATCACTAGGGTACCTGGGCATTGTGACACCCGTACCCACCTAAAGAAGGTGAGCCCCCTGAGGGGTACTTCATCGTCGGAGTGAAATCATTGACTCATTAGGCCAGCGACACTCAATCTGCGACCCACTGAGGATTTTTAAGTGGTTCGGTCATATGGTCTATTGTTCTAAGAAATTTACTTGTTTAAGAACATTGTACTAAAAATTTGGTGGGAATATCTTTGTCAAGAAATCAAATATATCAACTTTGCTTTTTGCTGTCGGTGTCGTATGGGTACGAATTGATATTCTTTTTTCTATTTGGAATGGTTACGGTTAGTGATGGCCGACAACAGTGGAGTAGCAACAATTTCATGAGTGGACCTAATTTTTAACTATCTTTCATATCTTGCAAGCGAAAAATATTCGGAAAAAATAAATTGTTTCAAGACGATTAGGTTGACTACTTTGTAGTGAAAAACAAATATAGGGATCAGTAATTATTTGATTTGTCACGCAAGTGCTGTATTTAAAAAATACCAATAAACAGGAATCATTCAATAATGCTTTTTCTCGAAGATTTCTTTCAAGAGGTTTGTTATATTATAGGTAAACATATGAAACCCGTTTATTCATGTAGAAATTGTGAAGAAGTGTTTCTTAAATGTTTCTAATTTAGTGTTAGTGACAAATATATTAAAATAATAATTAAAAAAAGCAAAACAAGAGTTATAATATTTCGATCAATTTTTCACCTTTTAAATTTCCAATGTTATCTTGGTCTTAAGATATCCGATTACGTTCGGGGAACTGTGATTTTAAAAAAGCGCATAAATGGATAATTTTCATGATATTTAGTGTCACTTAGATTAAAATACACGTATAAAATTGTTTTATATATATAAGGACATTTTGACAAAAAAAAATTATTTAAATACAATATTTTGGCAAAATATTAACTTAGAATAACCTTTTTTCAAAATGCTCTCCTTTTATACAAATTGCTTCTAAAATAATAGTATTTTGTGTGTGTGCGTGCGTGTGCGCTTATATAAAGTAAAGACTTTTCCAGAGAGTCGGAACTATTTTTTTTTTTTTTTTTTTTGAAAAATTCACATTATTTTCAAAGTTACAACCCATTGAAATCATTATCGGCGGTTTTTTCTTAAAATTTCTCCCCTCTGTTGTCGTAAAACATGAATAAACCCACTTCTAAGTCATATAGTTCAAAAATTCTAGTTGATCCTCTGTACAGAGGTCTGAGCTATATACAGACAAAATATTATTATAACAGAAACATTTATCACAAAAGGAGAATATTTTAAAGATGAGCCATTCTATGTTCCTTTGTTGTCAAAATATTTTACTTAAATAATTTTTTACTGTAAAAATATTCTTAAAATAATTTCATTTACATTTTCTAATTAAGTGACACTAAATATCATAAATATTATCCATTTATACGCTTTTGCAAAATCACGGTTCCGAAAGTAGTCGGATACCTTAAAGCATTTTTCTCTCAACCTTCTCCCATTTATCTTCATGTTGCGGCCCGTCTGAAATATATAACTAACATATATATATATATAGTGTTATGAATTTTGTGTAAATAGTGTAAATAATTTGTATTTGAGTGCTTAATGCATTTATATTACTCTATGTGGTATGTTTATTGCATGTTAAAATTATACCATTCACAAACAATGCCGCCTCTTACGTTATAATGGCGATTCAAAGAGAACATGGCGAAATCTTGGCGGTAGAGCCAAGTTGGCATCATTTTTGGCGACCAAGTTGGCGACTATTTTGACGTCATTCGCGACCATGTTGGAGAGTTCGGAACCCTCTCGAATCTTCTAGAAAGTAGTGGATCTCTCCACTAATGTCACGAGCGGCTATATTTCTGGAAGTTTCTGTCGCGCCTATAAATAAGATGCTCGCCGGGACGGCGATGAGTCTGGATTAAACCAGCGAGTAGTGAGGATTGTTTTGACTAACGATTAGCTCAGCTGTGCTTGTAAATAATCTTTACTTGCGTGTATTTTTAAACACTGTTTATTGTGTTTGATTGCTGTTGAAGGTGTGAAGACCTTCGGATATTTACTCTGTGAATATTGCTGCTGAATCCTGTATTTAAAATACTGGATTTTTGATAATAAATTCACATCACTCTTAAACAACTGTTTATTTTTTTGTGATTGTTTTGCATAAAATCCACGAACCCTCGGATCTACGTAACAATATATATATATATATATATATATATACATATATATATACATGCATATACATACATGCATATACATACATACACATACATACATACATACATACACATACATACATATACATACATATACATATATATATACATACATATACATACATACATATATATATATATTCCATAAAGCATTGCTAACCCTAATTCGCTGGCCTAATTCAGCGACAGCTTTAGAATTCATAATAGGTCTCCAGTTTAGTCCAAAGACTTTTTTGTATCTACATTTGTTGTGTCTGGTGAATTCTAATTTCTTCCTGCTTTAGCACTGTGGGTTTTAGTACTTCTTCACTTTTATTTTATATTACTATATATTATATATATATGCGGCCCGCGTGAAATAACTCATATAAGTATGCGGATCAGCAGAAAAAAAGGTTGAATATCTTTCCATTAGGCCGTAAATAACACCTTTCCGGCTGATTGCTGAACTTTAAATTTTTAGAACCTATGTGAGTCGGGAAGTTTCCATTGCATCCTGACGGACTTTCAGCTGGAAGTGTAGACACCAGGTTTCATCCTCTGCCACTATGTACGAAATTCATTATCGTCATCCGTGCAGCGCAACAAATGTAAAATTCGGCCCATTTCAGCTTACACCTTTCCAGTGTTAAAAACTTTATTATAATGTGTTGATCCATTTTGCACACAGTTGCATCCACACCAGCCATTTTTAAATGAATATCACGTCCTTACGAATGCAGTTATCATAAATCTGTTTGCGCATGCGTATGCGAGTTATATACATCTTCCCTATCACGTTTGTTTCACGAAAATACATTGGAAATTGTTCGCCTAAGTAAAGCTTCTAATCAATTTCATTTGAACACGCCTAATAGTTAATAATTTCAGAAGCTTCATACATCGCTTTACTAGCATCAACTGGCATTTCGTGGTATACTCAGATAATGTCTCCTCTATACTTTCTTCAAATCTGTATAAACAACAATTTCTAGATGCATGTATCACGGTTGGGGGTGTGGGGATTCTCATAGCAAATGACGTCATAAAAACCACAGAGTAGATAAGAAAACATGTAGGAGACCTCGTTACAGCTCAAAATTTATTTTTATAATAAAAACAAGTAATATAAAATAAATAGTTTTTAAGTCAATTCCTACTTATATCAACAAAGGATAATTTTATTTTAGCTACTTTTTATTAATATAAATATGCATATACGTAGGACAGAATCACAACATTAAGTGGTAATTTGTTTTTTTTAATTATCATTAAAGTATCGTATTGTCCTTTTCATTTCAGTCCAACTGAATGCTTTAATACGTGAGAAAAAAAACCTTTTCAAGTTTTGACACAAGTCGCCAAAAGGGTCGCTCAGTCACCAACGTGGCTGTATTTGTAATTCTTTAAATAGTTAGCTTTATCAATTAATTTTTATTAATTATAATTAAATATTGTATTGTCATCCAAAATGATCCTGTTTATAAAATTTCAGCTCAATTCAGCGCTTTAAAATGTATTTTATTAACGATGGTAAATTCCACCGAGATAAATAAATAAACATACAAATATATAAATAAATATATAGGCAGTGCAAGCTAATAGTAGGAATTGAATCACAGCCTTTTTCTTTCAAAAATCTATACAAAAATATAAAATTGGCCTTCTCTCTCAATACGTGACAAATATCAACTTCCTGCAAGGCATTACCAAAAATTAATATAAAATGGAATTTTTTTTTTCATTACGTATTTCGCTGGTTTTTCTCCCTTTGAAGGAAAGCGATCGAGAATCCTTTTCACGCATTTTGAAAAAAACATTAATTTATAAGGTTTGGGCAAAATATTGCAGGGTGTCCGTGCTTAAAGTATCCAAAAGTTATGGCTTGTTATTACGGAACTACCCATCTGAATGTAATAAACTGTTTATCCGTGAATTGGAAATCCCTCCAAATGTTTTTCAGTCTAGTCAGATCGGCCACACATGCGCGCATTATTCGGCAATCGTAGACGATAAACTTGTTACACTGACTTCATTAGTAAAGATGTGGACGCCACAGCAGTAGGTGCAGTGCGTACTTTGGTTAACGGAATTTAAATCAGTCACGCGTGTACAGCGACGTGTTCGAACAGAATGGAATGTCGATCCTCCTACAACAAAATCTGTCCACAATGGGAAAGAATTTCAAAGGTGACGGGAGCTTTGGTAACTCAAAAACTAGCAAGTATTCTTAAGTTTCTGTGATAGAAGACACTGTTGGACGTGTGCGTGATTCATTTTGTAGGAGTCCTGATAAGTCTATTAGGCAAGCCTGTAACAGCATTCCATTCTGTTCAAACACGTCACTGTACACGCGTGACTGATTTAAATTCCGTTAACCAAATTACACACTGAACTTTTTGCTGTGGCGTCCACATCTTTACTAATGAAGTCAGTGTAACAAGTTTATCGTCTACGATTGCCGGATAATGCGCACACGCTCGGCCGATCGGACTATACCCAAAAACTCTAGGAGTTTCCAATTCATAGATTAACAGTTTATTACATTCAGATGTGGGTAGTTCCGTAATAATAAGCCGTAACTTTTGAATACTTTAACCTGGACCCCCTGTATAATGGTGGATATTGATTGAAAACAGAAAAACTGATACTCTTCATTTATTCCTCGATGCTTCCTAATATGTCAAATGTGATACTTCAGTACTGCTGTAGACTTCTCACGTATATTTTTAAAGGACCCTGTTTACATCTTTCCATTAATCCTTTTGGGGAAAAATACTTCCTTAACCATTGTTTGAGTTTAAAATCGTCTTCCATAGAGAGAACTTTATTTTATGCTAATTTGAGTCCTATTTAAACCTTGGCAATGTGAGTGTCCGAGTTAGTCATTCCGCTGTTATTAAAGCGAGTTTAATGAGGTGCCTTTTGGAAGACTTAGTGGAGAGGATAAGTTTTAGAATGGAATATAGTCAACCTAGGAGGGATCTAACGAGTGCTCTTCTATCGGATCACTCTCAGATAAGTGTTTAATTATTTTTCTCATGAATTTAAGATAGTTAACTAAATATATCGATCCCTCAGTTTATAATCTTGATCGATAGTAAATTGATGAAACCAAATAAAACTGATTATTTTTATAACAATATCCGTTGATTCGGTGTCCCAAACTACACCCGCCACCCAAGTGTCGCGGCATATTTAGTACAGGTTTTTTTTTTTAAGTGAAACTTTTTTCCGCTCGGGAGTGAATGAGAAATTTGCCCAGTTTTGCGTAACAGTTGAAACAGTGAACAGAAGTAGTCTTTTCCCCCACCCACCCCCGAGTCGTCGCCATGGTTGCAGGATAGCGAGTGGGTGGAAAAGGGGGAAAGCGGAGACACCACGTAACTTACATCATATCCATGAAAAAGTTGGATGATTGCCCATCTCTTCAATTACTCAACTTGCCCACCTTCCGATTGGGGGTCCTTTTCCCCCATACCCGGGAACATCTATGCATTACGGTGTAGACAAAATAGCTCTCGCAGTAAAAGCGTGCTTTTTTGAAATATTTCCTTAGATTTTTTGGCTACATTGCTATGTGTTAGACGATTAATTTGTATTTTTTTTTTTTTTAATTTTCATTTGCGTTGAATTATTATTAGTTCTAGTCAGAATTCCTAAATCAAATGCACAAAGAGGAAAAGAGTTTCGTGAAAGAAAAAAAAAAGAAAAACTATTAGCAAGTCCAGTCGAAAAAGTGACTAAAAAAAAAAAAAAAGCAAAGGAAAAAAAAACCCAGAAAAAAAGTGCAAGTTCATCAAGTGCTACTGCCAAATCGCCATCAGAGTACATGAGAGAATATCGCGAGCACGGAAAAAAAACACTGCAAAATACTCTTAATGCCCAGTTTAAGGAATGCTATTGAGACTCTTCTAATGACAGTACAGATTAATACAGACTTTGTGAACCACCCTGTGCCGTTAGCTACAGAGCCCTCAACAAGTCTAGTACGTGTTGGAACTGATGCGTGTAAATCAACAATAAATTCTATCTTACGTTACAAAGATGATTCCCATAAAAATGCTCACAAAGATTTTAAAAAGCGATTCATTGATAATCCTTTTGGTCACGGGCGTTCAATTTATGATAGATCATGGTGTAGAGATGATTTGAGAACGCCTGTTGCTAAGCACAAAAATATTTTATAACATATTTTACCGGGAATTAATTTAGAAAACACATTAAAGCATGCTACAATTGCTGACAAAGTTTAAATAGGAAAAGCATACCAAATTTATCAAAATATAATGGTTTTTATACCCAGAAATTCCAGCACATCTTTCTATTTTAGATTTGGTATCAGAAAGAATCATTTCGCTACAGATACCTGTCATGCAAATTAGGTGATTGAAACAAGTACGCGGTCAGTTTGGATTATTAGGGCAAATAATCAATGTTCCAACGTCTCCAAAGAATTTTCACTTCTATCGCTTGGCGTTCCATGCACCATTTTTTTTCCTTTTCTTTTTTAAATTTTTTTTTTTTGCATAGTTCAAAGTGTATTAAAATTATCAAAAGACAAAATTTATTACTTCTTTTAAATAAATTCTCAATTTTTACTTATGGAAATCTGATATTACTCAGGTAAGGGGAAAATCAGAGTGTATTAAAAGTAGGAGAAAAATTCCGAGAAAAAATAGATAAGGCATCCAAATTATCCAAATTTATTTAGATACCCAATACTTTTTTTCTTTGCATTTGCGTTAAACTGTGCCCGAGAAAATCTCAGATAAACATCTGAAAATCAAAAAAGTTTACAAGCACTTTTAAAAAATGACAAAAAAAAAAAAAAAAATTCCAATTCTTGGTGTATAAATTATTTAAACGAGATAATATCCTTTGATAATATAGCACAATTAAATAAAATATTCATATAAAAGCCTAAGATNTATCGGTTATTTTTTTTTTTTTAATATTTAGGATAAAAAAGCTTTTAGCGTGATATTTTCGTACTTTTCTCCATATTCTATTATTCTAGGTCTGTTTTATATCAAAATCTAGATCTTCCCAAACTATTTTGATATTTTTAAAAACTTGAAAAAAGTAAAAAATAAATAAATATAATAATAACTACAGCTTTATTTAGGATTTTTTTAAATAAATTACAAAATGTTACGTATTCTTTCGAATCTTTGTTTTTTGATATTATAACTATAAATGACATAAATCTAACCAGGGCTGTGAGTTATAAATTAAAATTCCGTAACTGTATTACGGTACCTATCTACTTATATCAACTAAATATTTATAATAAAGTATTTTTATCGAGTTGAAATTAATAATGATATCCTCAACCTTATCCAGGGATGTCAAACGTATCAAAGAATGCCAATAAACCATATGTTAATTTATGACTGACAATCTTAATTTCCATATAAAAAATTATAAGGAGAAATAAAATAATTAATAGCTTTTATTTTATAATGTAACAGTACTAATTTTCGTATAATTATCGACAATCAATTTTCAGATAAGAATGAGAAAGAATTAATAACCATCATTTTTTAATAAGGTTATTGACAATAAGTGAAAAATCAAATTACGTTACGTTTCCATTGATAAACTGTCTTTCATACCTTTTTTGGCATGTACGAATACAAAAAAAAAAAGAATTTTTCCTGTATTCCCCTCCCCCTAGTGACTCTTTTTTATTTTTTCTAGATTTAATTTTAATTACACCAATCAGCCCTTATCAATTTATGGTTTAATGAAGGATATTTTGTTCCATTTTCAATTCCTTTTCTATTCTGCTTCTATAATGAATACTTTTAATATTTATTCATCCATCTCTTATCTCTTTAAATACTGTTAAAAAATTTGTAAAAATAAAATGAAAGTAGCAAAATATCTGTCATTTTAGTTTCGTGTCAAAACACGAGTTTTTGCATTTTGAAATGTAAAGACGTCTATTAACTAATTGATATAAAAAAAATTGATAATTCTATAATAAAAAAGTGAATCTGGAGAAGCTGTGTCGTTTATTTTTCTTCTTTCTCTCATGCCGTATCTTAAAAACTCCTCTTTTCAACAATCTAGAAGAACAGAGATTCTTTTTTTTTTAAATTTTAAGGAAAAACTTTATAGATAAGTTTTTGAACATAAAATAATTAATTAAAGGGATCAGCAATATGAATGATGTATAAATCCTTGACACAGTTATGCAAAGATTTAAAAGACTATAATTTTACTATTAATCTTTGACTATTAGATTCTTGTGGTTCTAGTTTGCTTGTACTGAACTCACGAAACTTCACTCGGAAATTGTTCTAGTGTAAAATAATTACTAAAATTTCTCCTTTTCTAAAAGAATGAAAAGTGAATTGTAC
This sequence comes from Trichonephila inaurata madagascariensis, assembly GCA_019973955.1. NCBI lineage: Eukaryota > Metazoa > Arthropoda > Arachnida > Araneae > Nephilidae > Trichonephila > Trichonephila inaurata. The sequence goes on along the minus strand of BMAV01010834.1, from coordinate 17,896 downwards.
ACATTAGTTAAATTATACAATGAATCTAAAATAATACCGGAATATAAAGGTATGTCTTAAGACTTTTTGAAGCCCTGGGCTCCTACACAAAAGTAGCCCATGGGGTCATGCTCAAATGTAGGCCCTGGGTCACTACACAAATATAGCCCCTGGGGCCAAGCACAGATGTAGGACCTGGACCTTTACACAAATGTAGGCCCTATCAATGACCTTTAAAAGTAAACAGTACATAACATACTTTGTCAAAAACTCGCATTAACAATAACCCGAAACGGGGCCGTGGGTAGCCTAGTGGTTAGAGCATCGGACTCCAAATCGGAAAGCCTGAGTTCGATGCCACCAAATACCCTCCGAGTACACATGGAGTACATGCTCGTTAAATCAGTGGTTCCGAAAGTCTTGTGGGCTGAATCACGAGTGCAAGGGGCCGCATAATATTTCCCTCCCCTCTAGTCATATGCCTAAATTGTGGAGCTGGAGATAAGTGGTGTCGATCTATCGTCCCCTCGAGGAATTTCGCCTAGCTTATCCGTACTGTCACCTGTATGGTGCTCAAGGTCAACGACAGGCGTACTTCTAGCCCCTTGCCACGATGAATTTCGTGGGCCTAGATCTGACTACGTCAGACAGGTGGCATTAGAAACAACAACATAACCCGAAAAAATAAATGTGCATTACTTAAAATCGCATAAATCTGCTCGACCGACTACCACCTTTTGACTGAATGAGTAATGATTGTGTATAATAATATACCTAGATCTATACATGGAAAATGGTCATTACATGTATCCAGTAGACATATCGTTCAAAATTCCCAGTTCCTCAAAGAATGCAGCAGGAAATAGCATTTGACCGTTAAAATGATTCGAATTCGTGATCTTATTAAGGCTGAGTTAATGACGACATTATGGTCGAGGTTCTGGGCCCAGTTGGTCCATACCTTAAGACACCCCTGGGAATAACACATTCCGATTGATTGATTGATTGAATATTAACGTTGCACTGTTCAGCTACACGAGGGCTTATGGCGACGGACCACGTAATTTTGAACCATGGTCAAATGACGTGGACGATACCTGAGCTGACACCTCTCTCCTAACTACCACACCACACCAACGGGAGGACGTTTCAGCTCTCGACAAATTTAACGTACATCGCAGTCCTACACGGCGGGTCTTTAGTGGTACTGGGCTCGAACTCGTGACAAGGCAAGCCACGATCCGATACCTATACCACTCGGCTACCGCGGCCGTCATAACACATTCCGAGTGAATGCGAAAATTTTATTAACGCCACACTATAAAGCAAACACGAAGGCTATTGATGCCGGACAACAAATTTTTGATCCACGATTAAGTGACGAGGAGGACACCTAGTCACGAATTCTCGTCATGGATGTATCAATTTGACTGAAAGGAGCCATCAGAATAATCACTGATTTAAATATCTATAGTAATCTTTTCAATGCTTATCTAGAATTTCGGATCCACAACAATACTAATCTTCCGTAATGTACTTGGCGGATTGAACTTCGGTAGCAACATGACAACAATTGCCAACCTCTACCCGACTTCCTGATTCACCTTTTGAATATAGTAACTCTCATTAACATAAATTGCGGCTCCTTTACAGAAAGTTGTTTTGTAATCATACAGCGTTTTAAAGGTATTTTCCCTAGAGGATTACAACCTGGGCAAGCATTCTACTCTCCTACCTTCCAAATCAAGCCAACTGGAGGATTGTGAACCTTAACAGATTTCGCTTGCATCAGCTCCTTCTACATGGTGAGTCTTCAGTGGAACCAGGACTCGAACCCACGACAATCCGACCTTGACTTTGGGACCATAACCACGAGGCTAAAGTGGTCACATAATATATTTTGAAAGGAAAGAAGCTGCAATAAAGAGTCCAGTTTCACACACAAAGGATGACAATTCTTCTTTAATCCATTTAAATCCAGATGTTTATAGATTAGTTCTATTAATTAATTCATCATAAATTTTAAATTCCAAGCACTCAAGCAATTGGAAAAAATAACATTAAGGGGACACAGTACGATTCAATTGACCAAAATCGGTCAAAAAAGCAAATTTAATTTTTTTAGCCTAAATTTTTCTTTATATACTTTTCTCTCTCTCTCTCTCTAACCTCACAAAATTTGAAAACTCTAAACTTAAGAAACGCAGAATTATGATAGCTTTTACGTTCCTTTTTATTAACATCCCTATGGCAAATTAAAACTTTAAACTGGCGTATCTCAGAAAGGTAAAATAACTAGTTTGTCTTCATTTAAAATGCTAAGGCTTTTTTTCTACTGCACCTAATGCTTTGAAATTTTTTTTACCTATTTCCAATAGTACATGTAACAAAAGTTGGTATGCATTTTTGAATCAAAAAAATATTTATTTTTTTAAAAATAATTAAATTCAGAATTTATACATTTTTTAAGGAATTTTCAATAAACTTTCATAAAAAGAAGTATTATAAGACTACCAATCACGTTAACGTAAAACCCATACCAACTTTTTTTATACATAGTTTAATGTACTTGTAAATCAAATTTCATGCGTGTACGTCAATTTTTGTAGGAAGAGTAGCATTTTAAAATCACTTCAAAAATGTCAAGTTTTTTCCTTAAAAAATTACATGGCTCGCTTTTTATGAAATTTTGAGCACAAAATATGTTTAACATAGTATACATACATAGGAGGCAACCAAAAAAATATTAAAAATCCTTAAATTAAAAAATTTTGCGTAAATCGTACCATGTCCCCTTAACTTTATGTGATTGAAAAATACAACTGTATAAAACGCAAAGACTATCTTAAATGTTTAAATTGCGAAAGCTTTTAAAATATCTAATTTACAAATTTCAACACACAGAAAATAATTACATTAAATTAAGTTTAAAATAAACCTTAATTCATTATTTCCTACGTACAGTGACATTTAAATACTAATTGCAATAAAAAAATGATTAA
>BMAV01010832.1:0-13250 GCA_019973955.1 Trichonephila inaurata madagascariensis | reverse complement strand
AAAAAAAAAGGAGTAAAAAAAAAGGCAAAAAAGGAAAGAGAGAGGATGATGGGGTTTAAAAAAAAAGGATTCTTTTGGGATTATGGGGGGGTTTTTAATAAAGATTTGAACACATTATAGTTCATTTATCTGAAAATGTAAATTTGTGAAGTTCGATGTACCTTTTGTCGAAAAATAATGTTAACAGGTATGCAAGTTTTTGTATGAAATATTTATAATGATGGCTCATATATACTGAAATAAGGTTTTGTGTAAAAAACTCAAAAATGTATTTTTTATAAATATTTTATGTGAAAAATGGGGTAAATTTCATTATGTTTGATAAAATATTTCATAAAATACAAAAATATTCAAAATTAGCTAAAATCTCATTTTAGTGTAATGAAAAACGTATGCATTAATGGTATGAAAAATTTCGAGCATGTACATGCAACAGATTTTGAGGAAAGGTACATCGAAAACAGCCAATTTAACATTGTCAGTATAGAGGTTTCCTTAAAGCATTAGAAAAGTATACAAGTAGAAAGCGTATCAACTATTTTGCTAATTATGTCAAATGATCCAAATGAAAGCACAACAAAGTACGAAGCAACGCTTGGTGGAGTTTTTTTATATATTTAAATCATTTTGAATCTAAAGTATTTATAACCTATATTTCAGCTACAATAAACCTATTTTTCCTTCTTAAAATACAATTAATTCACAAATATGATTGTATATTTGGCAAAAATATATTACTTTATGAGTTCAGACGTACGAATAAATAATTTTATATGACCATACTATTATCCCCTTATTTTTTATTCACCTAACTAAACCCTGAAATAATATTACAAAATCTGAAGTTATCACTTCTATCATGTGGTGATAATCACACACACTCCTTTTTCTTTCTTTATTATTATTTTTTTTTTAAGATTTTGAAGCAATTCGCTAATAGATAATCTTTTAGCTTAGTCAATTGTTATTAATTGTAAGCTTAGAATCTTTGTTTGCCTATATTTTAACGTATTTAACATTAAAACTTCATTGGGAATCAGAAGTTTTCTGACAAAAGCCTAATAAGGTGGGTGTGACTTTAAGCTCAAATTAGAATTGCCGAATTAAGTTACTGTTTATTAGATTGACTGATAATTACAGTTAGAAGGAAGGTGTTGATCGTAATTATATATATCCTCATCGTGCATTCCACAGCCGTGACTAGAATAGAAGTAATTAAAAATGAATTCTCTAATTATCGATGTTTCTGTGCTTAACAATGTGACTCTTCGGAAAACTGGTTTAATAAATAAATTACTATTAGTTTCCAATATTTTAAGTAATTTCTAAGCGCAATTCTAATTAAAAGTCTTAAAATTTCCCCAAAATTTAAAAAGCCCCACTCATACGAGTTTAAACTTCAGTATAGGTTTTAAATATTTTTTTAGTTTTAATTTTTGTATTAATTTTAAGAATTATGCATTTTTGTGGGGAAGTTTAAACAATAAGTTTTTAAGCATTTTATTTAAAAAAGCGGTTAACCAGTTTTTTCCCAAAACCCACTTTTGCTCATGGAACCCCCTTTATACCCAAAAATTTCGCAATTGGTACCGAAATAAATATTTTTTAATATAAAAAAAAAGTCTGTAAGATAACCACAAAAAAAAATACAGCTATGATTTAATTTAAAATTATGTGCAAAGATTTTCCCAAATTTGATTTTGACAAAAACTTTTAGACAAGTCCAGGAACCCGTCGCTTTTAAAAAATTGAAGAACTTTTTTTGGCAGGCCCTTAAACCCTGGCTCATGGAAACCAATACAAGCCAAGATGGGGGAGGAATGGTTTGGGCCCAAAGGGTCATTCGGAAAAGAAGGGTAAAATTTAAGAACCACTACATGCCGTTGCTAAACCTAGCAAGAGTAGTTTCATCTCGCCTACAGCCCGTCCCAAGCAAAGCAGCACCATGATGGTTTTCTTCATACCACTCATTTACAGGGGACTGCTTCCAAGAGGAATTGATATCTTTTTTTCGTGACTCTGGGGGTTTTGAAAAACCCAAAGAAACCAAACGGGGGAATCCCCAGGTTTCTCTCATGGGCCAAACTATCTGCAATCTCATTCTCCCGCAGACATTCACATGTGACCGTATCCACTGAAGAAAGGTCTTAACATAGGCACCCAAGCTATTTAATAGCTGGTCAGTACTCGTTGTCGTTCTGTCACCAAAACCTCCACCATTCAGATGGGTGGGGTGACTTCGGCTATCATGAATATCCAAATATCTGTTTGAACCTTCGTGAAGCAAAAATTTAAAAATTTCCCAAAATAGCTAAGAGTCCCCCGAAACTTTTGACATTGAGCAGTAGTCAGGTTTTCTCTTGCAAATCCTACATTATGCCATATACTACATATCAATTTTAATTATAAATACTTACGTGACATACTTTATCATTTTTACAATATAAAGAGCGACACTGCGCTTTCTGTTCAAAACCAAAACTTTTTGCCCATTCACTTCTTATTGAGATAAAACACAAAACCAAACCTAATTGCTGACTAGATAAAATTTTCGAAAGTACTATTTTTTATGAAAAAGTTTTTTCCTGTAGAAGGATTCCTTTCCTACTAACCCCCCAATATACAGCCGTATCTTTGATCCCCCGGTTTTTAACAAGGGAAGATTGGGGATAAATTGTATTTGATGTATCTATACTAATTTACGAATCTATTTAATTTTTAATACATATATCTTTAACTCCCATAAATTATAGGTAATTTATTTTAAATTTAATAATAATGGAAAAAAGTCGCAGTTACAGGGTGATTCATAAAGACGTATGCACTTTCCAGATACTGTAAAACAACAAAAGTTAAGAACAGACACCAACATAAACCATTAAATAGATATGTTCTTAAGGTTTGTGTTTACACCTTGTTGGAAGTGATGTAAGTAACTGGAGGCATGTTGCATGACTAGTCACTCGAAATGGCGGTGTCTGCAGTGTAAAAGGCGTGTTATGTTAAAAATGGAACCCTGAAAAACCCTTTTTTTCGATCACAATTCAGATAAGCAGCTCCAACTGGAAAATTTATCTGATGAAAGTGAGAAACATTTAAAAATATGGGCTGCTTGTGCAAAAGTAAAAGTCTCGGTTTTAAAGTTAAAAACGGTCTGGCCGTTATCAATGGACTTGATAACTTAACACGCATTTTAGATAGAAATGAAATCAAGGGCTCGATGTCTGTCGTGTGGCTAAGAGTACTGTGCAAATTTTAATTCCCCATCCTTTTTTTTGACACCCCTTTTTTTTTTTTTTGAAGGGTTTTTTTTTATGCTTAAGCACTTACGTTTTGACATTTTTTTAGCTACAAAAAGAAATTTTCCAGGGATGAGTGGGTCAACACTACAAATAAGGAGAAGGTTTCTTCAAGGGGGAAAGGGAAAAACAAATCTGTTAGGGGGTAATAGGGTTTTTCCAAAATGGTTTTTGTAACCGGACAAATTTTTGGCCCCAGGGGTTGGAACCCTTTTTTATGAAATACGCAGCATTAAATTGCTCTCAGAGAGTTAGGCATCCAAAAAAAAACAAGTTCAAAATTTTTAAACCCCCATTCTGCTAAAAGAGATAAAAACTTTGAAAATGTCCAGAAGTATATTAAAAACAGGAAGAAAAGAAATTGTAACACAAGACAAAAAGTTCGTTATATACAAAATGCACTTCGCTATTTGGGAAAGGGTTTTTTTTACGAAGGAAATCTTTAAAAAGGGTTTTTGGTTCCCCCGGGAAAAGTTTACTTTTATAGAAAAGTTAGCAATACAGAGGCAATGCACTTTTTTTTCCATTTAATGCTATAGAAAATCAGGTGTTGCTTAGAATAAAAGACGAAAAATTTAGTCGCATGGGGAAATGAACATAATATTGACAAATAAAGCAATTATAGGTTCATGTAGGTACTAAAAAAGCTTTAATAACTGGTAAAATAAATTCGTTATTCACTTTGTATCAGGATATCGATGAACCAATTTATACTATTTTCTTTTTATTTTATTACAAAAATGGGTTAAATATTTGGGTGTGGCTTAGATTCATGTAAATATGGTATATATATATATATATATACCTCCATTGATTCTAAAACGCACCTCTAATTCTTTACATAATTTTGAAAAAAATGCGTAAAAGGTTAATTTATATTCAATACTTCCGAAAATTTTTAAAAAAAAAGTATGAGAGGTAATTTGAAGTTACTAATATTTTTACCAGTATTAAAATTTTTCAAATATATTGATGAACCTACAGCTACTCTAACCGTCAGTGTCATGTTTCGAAAAAGATTCATCACTCCCATTGTATTTCTGACTTCTGAATGTGTACCCGAGGTCACCATTTTCCCACACGTAGTCGTCTTCCATGAGATCCTATGCAATTGTTACGCAACATTTTTTTAAAAAAAGAAACGACTCAGGCGTAGTGTACGTAACCACCGAAACCAAACATTAGCTGAAATTACCACCCAGTTAAATGACGGTGCCAGTCGTACAGTCAGTAAACGAACAGTGGAACGCTCGCTTCCCCGTATAGTTTTTGGAGCCGTCGATCTATGAGAGCGTAATTGCTCAATGCTCGCCATCGGACTGCAAGTCTTGCCTAGGCAAGAGAGCCCAGAGACTGTAGTGTAGAGGACTGAAAACGAGTAGTATGGAGTCATGAGGCTCGATTCCGACTACTTAACGCCGATGGGAGTCTGAGATTATGGCGTCAGGATCATGAAGCCATGGACCCTACATGACAGGTTAGAACTGTACAAGGGCATGGTGGTTCAATCATGGTCTGGGATGTCTTTTCGTGGCAATATATGGAATCTCTGGTGCGAGTACCAATCTCCCTCAATGCAATTCAGTACATAGATTTTTTGTGTGGTCACCTCAATCCGTTTGTGTTGTTCTGTTATCCGCACTGTAATGGAGATTTCCAGCAAGACAGCTATACATCTCACAAGTCCCGGTTGGCCACTGGCTGATTGTATGAGCTTTCCTCTGACTTTTCTGTCATAAACTGGTCACCTAGAAGCCCAGACTTAAAGTCTTTAGAACATCTTTGGAATGTTTTGAAATAAGACGTGAAAGGCCATCACACAGCACAAGCAAACCGTACTGAATTATAGACATCTTTAGCCAATATTTGGCAAGTCATTCCCATGGAACGTTTCGAGAAACTTATTGAATGCATGACTTGTCGCTTGGCAGTAGTTATCAAGGCCAGAGGACCAACTTGTTATTAATTAGGTATCCCTAATTAAGTGGCAATTCAGTGTAATTAATGCGAAACAACAGTATGAATACATACATGCAATATGTATACATATTTATGAATGTCTTTGATGCATGTATTAAGAATATGTATAATATGAATATGCATCCCGTTCCATCTACTGTGGTTACACACACACACTCATCATTCATAGAATGTGTTTTTTTTTTCGCTTTATTCACGTTTTCTCAAAAATAAAGGAATTATATTTCATATATTTTATAACAGAGTTTTAACGTTGATTTTTTTTTCATGACATATAAATCATAAAGTATATATATCTTTTAAAACAGAAAACGTTTTTCAACTCGCACAGTACCATTAAAACACTTTTATCTTCGAATGACTTTAATACTTCAAAAGTACTCCCATTTTTCAATAATTCTTGCTTGCAAATAATAAGAAACTTTAGACTCCTTTGATTTTAAATCCTACACTTCAACAACCTTTCTACAAACATATTAACTCAACAATTTTTTTTTTGTTGTCTTAAGAAACTGAAGATGCAACAAAAAAATAAAATCCTGTTTTAAAATTTAATACAAGCGGATGACTTGTAGTAAGAGTTTTATGTAAACATGTTCCTGCAAAAGAATGTAGTAATTACTTTTAAAAGCTTTTATAATTTCATACTCATTTTCAAAAACTCGTTCATACATACAAAAATAATTATTTCCGCATACGGCACAGGAATGCAAGGAAATGAATTTTTCTCTTTAATTTTTTGCTACTTAAGAATTAATTTTTTTTTTATTCTCTTCCAACTAAAGGAAGGATATATGTACAAAACCGATTAATAAAATTTAATTTAGTTATATTCGCGAGGATAGAACTTATTCATACAGTCTCATTTAAGCATTCTTCTGTTAAAATTTATTTGTTTGTTTCATATTTATAATAGAACTAACATAAATAAAAGGGAATTAAATATAAATTTTAAAACTTCAGTTTTCTCATTCGATCATTTTAATCATACTTATCTCATTTATAAACTTTAAACAGAAGTTAATTGTTCGAAATAGCCCTTCAACCAGCTTTCACCCATTTTTTTTATCTCACCTGGATATTCTGCAGGTCGAAATATAAGTAGATCATGATGCTATTTGACCATGCCGCTATGGAATGTTCGGAATCTAGTTTACATAAAGCTTTACACGTAGTTCTTTTCCTTACGGCATCAGTTCTTCCCTTAATATATAAATGCATGTCATCTGCTTGTTCAAGAGATTGGGAGATTACTATTATGACTGTTTCTTAACCCTTTGGCGGGCAGTGGTGAATAGGTCTAGCCACGTATTAAAAAAAATTTTCCAAGCGGGTGGTGGATATTTAGTCTATCCACATGCGTTAATTGAAGCTAAAACACATAAATATCAATACAGAACGTAGCACGATATCTGTTTTTGCATTTCTTGTCCTCTGACGGGTAGTTAACAACAGTTTTTCTCGGTGTAAATCTACAAATTTTATTTTGAATACTATAAATAAAATTTCTGATTTTGGAAATAAAATTCGACAAGTCTTAAGTATACTTTTAAGAGGATGTTTCTTATCACATAAAGCATACAAACTACACGCAAGCAGAATCATTTTATATGAATATTAGAAAGCAATAAATGACCTTTAAGTAAAACTGCGTGAGACGTAGAGAGGAGAGACAGAATGATATAATTTTATCTCATATAATTCTGTCCAGTGGTATAAAGTGGCACTGAAAATTACCCTGCGTGCCACAGGACGCTTGTTTTTATTATACATTATACATTAAACTAATTTGATACCATACTATGTTAACACAACGTATGGAAAAAAGAATTTAGTAGTCTTTTAATGATTGATTTTCAAATGAATTTTTATTTAATTTGTAAAAACATAAATTTATGTAAATCTCATCTTTCGTTAAGAAAATTCAAATAGTTTTTTGTTCATTTATGTAGCATATCTTTAAATGAAAACAAGTAATATAAAAAAAAATAACTCAATTCCTACTTGGGTTAAGTAAAAGCAATTTGAAGTTAGTTGCTTTTTATATAATAGTTACAATTAATATAAATATGTATATACATATGACCGAATCACAGTATTAAGTAACAAAATAGAAAGCCATTTTCCTTGCAATTTTTTATTTTCCTTTCTATATACAGAGTTGGTTTTTTTTTTTTTTGCTTTTTTCTTACTATATATTCATTCATTAAATTTAATTATTCCAATAAAATTGTATAGTAAAAATGAAATCGCATTCTCTCTCTCTCAAAAAATAGGCCTTCCAAGGTGGGATTCGTACCCACGACCTGTGGATTAGTAGTGCAACGCACTATCCATTGAGATGCATGAAGACAACGAACGATTTTCATTTCTATTTATGCTGTTGAACTATTATTTTGTTTGTTACTATTTATAATTTTTTTTTAAAATTTAATTAATAAATAAATATTTGAAAACACTGTATTAACATCAAGCGTCATCCACAACAAATTTTAAAAAATATATTTGAACTTGAATGGATGAATAGAAAGTATTTTATTAACGATCGAACATTTGAACAAGATATATATATATATAAAATATATATATATATATATATAGTAATATAAAATAACAGTGAAGAAGTACTAGAACCTACTGTGCTAAAGCAGGAATAAATGTATAAATCTCACAGTAGTGGTATACCACTACTGTGAGATTTATATATAACACTACCAACAACAGGTTATAACAAGATGCAATACAGAAAAACAAAAGCAAACAACAATAGTTTGAGAACCTTAATTCTTGGGAACGGTATAAAGAGTGTACAATAATGTTCCAAGACAACAATTTGTTTGCATGCAAACGACAAAAACACTTATTTCTTTGAAATGATACTGGATTTTTAATATGGTGATTGGTCCCCATGAACTCTTAAGATATCCGCACATGTTTTACATAGATGCGATCAAGTTATCTATAAGACATTGAAGAATACTGTTCCACTCTTGATTAAGAACGATCAGAACGACGGAAACAGAAAGCCTTGCCTTTGAAGGAATGTGTCTCCCAAGAGTGTTGTAAACATGCTCAGTCGATTTACGATCAGGAGAACATGCTTGCCACTCCATCCGCTGTATTGTTTCAACTTCAAGAAAGCTCTTAAGGCATCCAACTACGCTCGGAATAGTGATTTTAAAAAGGCACATAAATGGATACTTTTGATAATATTTAATGTCACTTAGATGAGAATACATGTATAAAATTGTTTTAAGGACATTTTGAAATTTTTTTTTATCTAAATACAATATTTCGGCAAAAAATTAACTTAGAATAACAGTTTTTCAAAATGTTTTCCTTTTGTGAAAAATTATTCTATTATAATAATATTTTGCCTGTACATAGCTCAGACATCTGTACAGAGGCTCAACTATGGCTTTGAAAAATTCACATTATTTTTAGAGTTACAACCATTTGAAATAATTATCGGCATTTTTTTCTTAGAATTTTTCCCCTTTGTTGTCGTAAAACATGCATAAACCCACTTTTAAGTTAAATATTTCAAAAATTCTAGTTGAGCCTCTAAACAGAGGTCTGAGCTATATACAGGCAAAATATTATTATAATACAAGCTTTTTTCACTAAAGGAGAACATTTTGAAAAAAAAAGTTATTCTAAGTTCATTTTTTGTCAAAATATTACACTTAAATAATTTTTTTATTGTAATACTATCCTAAAACAATTTTACATACATTTTCTAACCTAAGTGTCACTAAATATCATAAGTATTATCCACTTATACGCTTTGCAAAATCACGTTACCGAACGTAGTCGGATACCTTAACAAAACGAGCCACATAAGGTTTGGTCTTAACCTGTTTTAAAAGAAAGAAATTGTCAATGGCTGCAGCGTAAGGTGTGACTTGGAGTCTCGGAATCTCGTCCGCATATATTGAAGCCGTCAAATTGCCCTTCCGAACGATATGTGGGTCAGTAAGTCTACCAATGAAAATTCCAGCCTATACCTTTAGACCACATCGTCTATAAAGTGATCTTTTCTGAAGGAATATAGCGTTATTTCGTGTGCCCTCTCTTGTCATACCAAAACACGTCTATTGTCACACTCTAAACTAAATCGAGTCTAGTCCATAAACAGCACTTGAATTCCAATAATTTTGCATCCAATTTTGATGTTCAACTGCCTACTTTCATCCAACTCCGAGGTGCCTTGCTGTCAACGAAATACACTCCATTGGCCTATATGCATTCAGTCTACCTTCATGAAGACTATTTCGGACTGTTTGGCTTGAAACTCTTTGTCATGTAGCTAAAAGGAAATGTCTTTGAATCTGCTTCGTATAAGCTGTTCTGTCGTGTCGAGCTGTTAACATGTTATATCGGTCATTATTTTCTGTTTAAGCACGTAGGCGACCTCTTCTTGGTCAAAATCGAACATGTCCTTTTTTTTTTTTGGAATCTACTCCACAGTCTTCAATGCCACTTCTTGCCACTTCATAAGCCTCCTTTACAGTTTTTTGTTGTTTTTGTTTTTGCCTGGTTTCCAGTCCCTTGATAATATAACAAGGCATGAATTCCAGCAGAGTACGTTGTCGTGATTTTTTCGAAATACCTGTTCCCAAAAAACAGCATAAAGTTTTAGTTTCATCACTTCGGAAAACAACAGTTTGTATGATATCACGATTTTTTAAATAATAATCCTTTTCGCGGGTTTTTACAGTCATGAACTTTGATCTGTATATGATCATTTATTTTTTATTTTTTTTTATGCAACGCTGTAAACTATACCAGTATTTCTCAAACTTTCAAAGTTTGCAACCCAATTTCCACAATCATAATTTTCATCATCCCCTCCATACAATTACAATATGTTCAATGCAATAATAATGTACATTGACTTTTGAACTAAGGTATGAACTTAATTACAAACCGTACAAACTATCAAAGCAAGTATTCAATTTTGCATATGTTACTTTTGAATAAGAAATTTTAAGTAAGCTACTTTTAAGTAGGTCAAATATTATGCTTAATTCTAATGTTTAGATTGGAACAGATTGTAAAATTATTTTTAATTAAATTAAATATTTATTTTCACAGTCACCATTTTCCTTCCATTTCAAACCCTTCTGGATTTTCTGCAGTGGCTTCTTTGTAGACAAAATATAGATCTGACTTAAATATAGAAAAAGAAATCAGAGTATCAATTTCTAATGTTAAACCTTCTATGTATTTCATTTCTTGTATTTTGTCAGAATGTATACATTGCTTTTCTTCTTTTCAGTAAATTAATAATTTGTAAGTAGTTTTTTTATTTTGATTTGTTCGACATGCTTGCCCCCCGTACGGTTATTACGCTCCCTTATGGGGTTGCGACTCACATTTTGAGAACCACTGGATTTATAGATGATCTGTTTTATGCTAGTAATCAGAAGAAATATTTGATACATTTCCATAAATCCATGTGTTTCCTGAATTTTTATGAGCAATGTATAAATTAGTTATGATCATAATTCATTCATTTGTATGTATTCTGAATCAATTTACGTTTCTTGTTTACGACATTTATAATTAGTTTGCAGTGTAAAAGTTTTAAACAACTTAAAATCTAATCTATGGAACATAAAATATAAAAATTAAAAAAAAAACTTGTATCTGAGCAAAATCATAACATTTATAGCATTAGGATATCATCTGCAATTTAATAAATCAACAGTATTACATCTTTTCTTAAGGCAGCGTTACTCAAACTGTGCGGCGCGCCCTCCTAGGAGGGTGCGAGCATATTGAAAAGTTGAAAGATTATTTTAAAAGAAATTATTAATTTACTGAAAGTAAACAAAATACAAAAAAATAAAATACACACTTACGCTGATATAATACGTTTATGAGTGTATGAGTACTTCACAGTGTATTTTATAATTAATTTAACAATACTAAGTGAAGAACAAGTTTAATAATTACCAGTGACCACCATAGGTTTGTCATATATAAAATTATACACAAAAATTAACACTTGATAATCTGCACGGTTTATAATTAATCCCTCAACTTTCGATTAAAAGTTACGCGATTCGCTTCCCAGTGCCAAAATTTTCCACGTAGGCACGCGTATGTGATGTATTGAGGAAGGGGGAGAAAAGGTAAATAAGCAAATCCTCTGAAATTATTAAACTTTTCGCAAACACGTAAAGGCCCTTTTTTATTGCATTTAAAACTTGAAAAATTTTTAGGGAAGGGGGCACAAAAAAGCTCTGTTTGTAAAGATGTATATATACCGGGGGGTCTATTGCTTTGTCTAAGTGAGACGTTTATATACGCCGGCGGCTCTAAAAGGTTGTCGTATTGATTTTAGCTCAAAATATTATTATTAATTCAATACTTTGTTTTTGTATAGGGGGGAGAGGGGGCGATGAAAATTATGAGTAAATATTCTTTCCCGGAACATTGAAAGTTTGAGGAGCATTTCTTGCCAATTTTCTTCGAAAAAACCGATACAATATGCTCATTGAACGAGAAGCATAAAAGATAGGCCCCGGGAGCTAATAGATAAGAGAAAAACTCAATTTTTAGAAGTCATACTATAAGTTTTTTACCCATTAAAATTCCCCTTTTTTAATTTTTTTTGATGGGCAAAATTTTTTTTGGGAAAAAAAAATTTTTATGCAAATCAATATCCTTTTATTATGACAAATTTTTTTGGGAAAAAAAACCCATCCAAAAAATTTATATTCTTGGGGATTTTTTTTAAAGTGAATTAAGGAATTTGGGAAAAATATTTAACGCTTAAGAGACCCTAGTTTGGAGAAGAAATTTCTCCTCGGAAAAAGGGTTTTTTGCTATGCTATATTCCCTATTTTTTTTGCCAATGATTTATTTTGTTTTTGTCATCAAACAGTAATAAGAAAACTTGTTGTTCATCTCTGATCTGTGGGATTTTCCCCTTTCAAAAAATGGAGGAATATACATGTTATTATCGAAAATAACAAAAGTAAGTTTAATACTAGAACTTCCCTTTGCTGTTGATTAGTCACTGGGGCATGTTTAGTAGTTCTTTTTTCCCCATTTCTGCAGGAAATTTGAAACGTACGTGACTTTTAATCATTTTTTTTGGTGATTACGCAGAATTTTTTGGTTCTGGTTAATTGGGGGAGATTTTACAAATAAATATACCAAAAGTCCACTTGTGTCGTTTGACCCAAAAATATTTTTCATTATAAATAGTTCCATCGTTCACTAATTAGGCAAACTATTAGTAAAACAAATTTTCCAAAAATAAAACTCACATTTATTTCACATTAAACCATTTTTGGGGTTTCCCGGCAAATGATCAGTTATACAAAAATTGTTGCATCGAAGGGGTTTCGTTACTCATTTACTTATCTGTGTGTGTGTGTGGGGTGTGCTCATAAAAAAAAAAAAAAAAAAATCCGATTTTCGAACCTTGTGCAAGAACAATGGCATGGCTCTTGAAAAAGGCCCCCGCCCCCGATGAAATTGTAATTTGACGATGAGCTTTTGAGAATGAATCGGATGGTGGTGAGCTGTCTTTTTAATTTAGATCCCCCAAATTTAAAATGCAAGATTGAGTGAAAGTCACCACGACGAACCGAAGAAAAATAAATATTTAAATTTATATAAAAAAATTCAATTTAAAACCGATAAAGCTACTAGGGATGTCACCAGGTTGATACAGCGTAATATTAATGTTCCTGTGTGCCAGACTTGAGACTCGAAATGTTTTGTGACAAAATAGTGGTCCAACAGGCTTCGCGAAACATAAGGTTAACATCCGTTTTTTTTTATATGAGCCCCAAATATGATCATTTTGAAATAACATTAAAAACCTGAAAACAAACCCTTCTGCTCGTAGTCCAGTAAATTGTATAGTTATTACAATTATTTTTTTAATTTCATATCACGTGTCAAAAAAGCCAGCGTGGACGTTGAAGTGTAATCAAAAACCCGGGTTTC
>BMAV01010830.1:31115-42395 GCA_019973955.1 Trichonephila inaurata madagascariensis | reverse complement strand
AAATTCTATACCTCAAACTCTAGGAAATATCTATTTTAATTTCAGAATTTACTTAAAAAAGACAGGAAAAAACAACAAAGATATTGAATAGATAGACAACAAAGATATGAAAGATTTGAAAGTTTGCACACAAGCCTTTTAATTCAAAATGGGTACCATGAATTTAGAAGGAAAAAAAACCATTTTGATATAATAATGCACCAAATATTGCAATTTTCCTTACTCCTGAAAGATCCCTGACTAAAATTCGGCAACCCTTCCCTTTTCCCTTTGTAAAGTGTGAAACTTTTAACGATACCACATGTGGCGAAAATGGTCTAGCAGGACTTCCAGTGGGGGAAAGAAATTTCCTTCTCAGACCCGAAAGCGCCGAATGTAAGAGAAATTTTGCCTCAGATAATGCCGAGTTCTAAAGGTTAAGGTGAAATACTGACTAGTAGTCTTTACTAAGTTTATAATATTATTCTCCAAACACCAGACCTCTAGGCTCTCAAGAGACTTATTTAGGACAGTAGTTAGCCCAGGCTGTTCCTCTTTAGATGCACATCACCAAATAGCAAGATCATCCACAGAAAGGGTGGTATTAGTCAGCCCATCAGAAGCTAAAACACCTGGCAGGTCATCGATAAAGATATTGAATAAAAGAGGGTTGATCACAGTGCTCTGGGATAAACCAGTTTCACTTTATTTAAAGTTGGACACAAAATTACCAAAACAATTGGCGCAGAAGCGTTGTGAATAAAAACTCTTGATCCAAAAATGCATATTACTGCACACACCCACGTTTTGTAATTTCGGGATACATTTAAGTCATCATACTTTATCAAAAGCAGCCTCAAATTCTCAAAACACAGTTAAGGCATAGATCCTCTGATCGACGGAGTCTTTTATGGATTAGTTTAGCAAGGTAATTTGTTGTTTTGTAGACATCCACTTTCAAAACCCAGCCTGAGCTGGAGATAAAAGGTTATTAGTTTCGAGAAACCAGCTTAGACGAGATGTAATCATTCTTTCCCCATGACCTTAGATAAAATACTTGTGAAGCTATAGTGTGATCAATAGCTATTTACTTGTGATCACACTACTTGGTAGATTACTTGTGATCATTATCTATTTAAATTATCCGAGGGTTTACTACTTTTAAATATGGGAACAATATGATCGCCTTTTTCCAAATTGCTGGAACATCAATGCTCCAACTGTAGCTGTAGAGCTCTAATAGTACATAGAGTTTAGTAAGTAATAGAATAATAGTAGTTTCTACCAAAGTGTGTGTTTCAGGAATTCAGGAGGGAACTTATCTGGACCAGAGCTCATACCATTCTTAACGTGTTTAATAGCCTCTAAAAGCTCTACCATATTAAAGATTTTGTAAAAAAAATTCGTGTCCACAAGTTAAGGGCGGAGTGACGGAGTTCATATCTAATAGATTTCTGTTGGATCTTAAGGTCTCTCACCAAGCGTTGTCTAGAAGATTAAAAGTAATTAAAGACATAGAAGTATCTCTTTCATCAGTTCAAACACGACTACCAAATTTCAACGGTTCTTAAAATTATCTAACATTATACAATAATTAATTAAACTGGAATGCCTAGTATTCCAATTTTTAATTCACGATTAGTGATTAATTACAAATTATAGACACACAGAATTCTAAAAATTTGCAGACTAACAAATAGATATTAATACAAAAAGATCTATTCAGGAATAATCAGCTCAGAATGAAATATTCTCAAGTATTTCATTTTCACTCACTATATTTTTTTGATTTACTGTACATTGTTATGACTTTTATGAAATCGAAATATGAAGTATTTTGCAAGTCGAGACCATCCATTTAGTCATTCTGGAGATTTCGGCAATTTTATCGGACTCAAAATTTGCCCTTCGAGACTTGGCAAGTAACTTAGAAAAACAGAGTTCCCCAGTCCAGAGCTTCAGGAAGCTACAAAACAGAATTCAAACAAATGTTGCTTTCCAGTGGGTGTCATCTCATTCTAGTCATTGGGGAAGTGAGATGACGGACTTTTTGGCAAAAAGAGGCCTCAGATATTCTCCATAGTTCTTTCAAACGCCTGCTTTTTCACTCTGCTAAACTGGAAATTAATATGACCAGTAAAAAATGTTTTCATATTGCAGCTGTCAGTGTTTCTAAAAGTAAACCTTGGAGGGTGTTACTGAGGTTTGACTGTGTCTTGGAATCTCCTCGTGCTACTGCTGTGCATGAATTTAGACTATTGATTGAAAATGAATGCCTGTGGGCTCATTTGTTTGGTTTTAATTTGACTGTCTCACTCTTATGTTTTGTGTGATTCTGGACAAGTGATGGACGCTGCTCATTTAAACAGTAAAGAATTTGGACTGTGCCGTAAAAATGTATTGGAAAACTCGTTGCTGATGGTGACCTGAGGTTAAATGGCCAGGTATATGATAAATAAAAAAATAATACAATTTTTGCAAAAAGCTATAACTCGGCAGATCTAAATCAAGTTGAAAGCTCTAATTCAAATGTTTATGTTGAACTAAAAAGCTTAAGTTAAAAATAAACAGAATATGAACAATAAAACAATTAACTTGATTTTTGAGACTGCTAAAAACAATTTAAATTGACTGTGTACAAGTTGCATGTATGGATTAATATTTCTGAATAATAAATAATTTTTAAAATTTCTATAATATTCTTTTAATAAAAAGTGCGTTTTAAAGAGAGGATGGTTGGATATTATCCATATCCTAGATCCAAAATTCTTTTGGGAGGCTACACTAAACGAATATTCATGGTCGTTAACGGCGAAGTCGAATCATTGGTTTGAATCGTGATACCACTGAAGATCAGAAGTGTAGAGGATTTAATATATGTTAAATCTGTCAAGGCTCAAAACGCTCATGCTAGAGTGATGTAGAAATGTAAAGATCCATACTCGAAATTATGAGGTTTATTACTTATAGCCGACTGATAAAGTTTGTAGATGAAAACCTACAGATAGCGTTTTGTCAAATTTATGCAGAATGATTCGCTACTAGATTGATTGATTGATTGAATATTAACGTCGCACTGTTCAGCTACACGAGGGCTTTTGGCGACGGACCACGTAATTTTGAACCATGGTCAAGTGACGTGGACGACACCTGAGCTGGCAACCCCCTCTCCTAACAACCACACCACACCAACGGGAGGACGTTTCAGCTCTCGACAGATTTAACGTGCATCGCTGCCTTACACGGCGGGTCTTCAGTGGTATTGGGCTCGAACTCGTGAAAAGGTAAGCCACGGTCAGATACCTATACCACTCGGCTACCGCGGCCCGATTCGCTACCAGACCGACAAGTTTGCAATGAGTAAAGGAAGTGCAGATACAATACAAAATAACATAGGAATGCACGGTCACAAATGCCGTATTGGCGAGCAGTGGTGCAAATAAGTAGAGAAAAAGAATAGAAACTGCAACACATCAAATTGAAAGAAAACATTTTATTTAAATTTTGTACTACAACAGGTGTTTGAAAGTGCATGGGCTTCTTCTGGGTCTACATAAAGAGTTTGGTGTACGAGATATCCATTCTTTTAGTTGAAGACCTCATCGCTCGAAAATATGCAGTTGTCGAGAGATTACGTGACATGAACGTAACCTCTCGTGACGTGACTTCCAAAACGTAAGGAATTCCATGCAGCGCTGCTGTCAGACAGCCAGTTGACTTCTGGTCGTAATTTCGAATAACTGTTGTAGGATAACCCGTCAATAAAATGTTTTCTGTACCGTTAAGGTATCCGACTACGTTCGGAACCGTGATTTTAAAAAGGCGCACAAATGGATAATTTTCATGATATTTAGTGTCACTCAGATACGAATACATATACAAAATTGTTTTAAGGACATTTTGACAGAAAAAGTTATTTAAATACAATATTTTGGCAAAAAACTAACTTAGAATAAACTTTTTTCAAAATGTTCTCCTTTCGTGAAAAATGCTTCTATTATAATAATAATTTGCCTGTATACAGCTCAGACCTCTCTACAGAGGCTCAACTAGATTTTGTGAAAAATTCTCATTGTTTTCAGAGTTACTAACAATTGAAATAATTATTGGCGTTTTTTTTCTTAAAATTGCTCCCCTCTGTTGTCATAAAATATGGATAAACCCACTTCTAAGTTATATATTTCAAAAATTCTAGTTGAACCTCTGTAGAGAGGTCTGAGTTAAATACAGACAAAATATTATTATAATAGAAGCATTTTTCACAAAAGGAGAACATTTTGAAAAAAGATTATTCTAAGTTAAATTTTTGCCAAAATATTGTATTTATATAACTGTTTTTGTTAAAATATCCTTAATACAATTATATATATGTATTTTAATCTAAGTGACACTAAATATCATGAAAAGTATCCATTTATGTGCTTTTGCAAAATCACGGTTCCGAACGTAGTCGGATATCGTAATGTGCTGTTGTGTTCCTGCTCTTATTATCTTCTCCTTTTTTTCAATTGCTAGTAACTACAGCATTTGCGACCTTGCATTCCTATGTTATTCCGAGACCTGTCATTATATAAAAAAAGGATGGCGCAGGAGCCTTTTACAGACTAAAATTGAAGTCTATACTTAAAAGTAAGGAATGCTATTCATATTTTTTCTAGTGTTTATAACTCCTGGATACACTGTGATTGTTATTGGATAGATATATCTATACTGTGATTGCTTGAGCCACATAGATATTTAGTGATAATTATATTGCATATACATTTTCTGATTTAGGAAGCCAAATAGTGAATCTGTGACTATTTATACCACATGTATGCTAAACGATAAGTTACACCATATAAATATATGTGCCTGGCTAGCTAAACAGATTCCTTATGACTGATTTAGACAACATATATACCATTGGATTGATTTTACATCATAAATACTACGTGACTGGATACACAATGTAGATACTGTGTGTTCGATTAGACGAAACAGATTATCTGTGGTCAGTTAGGCCATGTGGTCATATACGCGGTCAGTTAGACCACGTAAATACTTCGTAACTTGTTGCCCTATAAATAGAGTCTGTAATTTAATATGAATGCTCAAATTTTCTATGAATCATGGAAAATCTGCAAAGACTATATATAATTACAAATATTACAGAGGAAATTCTCTGTGATTGTAATATAGCTTCATTATAAGTAGAATCATATAATTTATTTGTGGTTAATCAGAAACTTTGAGAATTTTGTAATTTAATCGAAGGTAACGAAGGTGTAATATATAGGCGAACTACATTTACTTTCTGGGACTAAATATATAGAAAGATTTGAGTCTAAACCAAGGATTAATTTTATTGTGGATATCAAACTATCATTTTTAAAGAAACATATTAAAGCTTTAACCAAGTATCACAGAATAATGTACTTTGAAATGAAAAAAATATTGTTGAATGATGACGAACTCCTTAAGGTATCCGACTACCCTAAAATCAAGATTTTCTTTTAAAAAGATTGGTAATTTTTTTACAATTTTTTTATAGGCCATCTTTTTAGCTTTATAAAAATACCAAGTTTTTTTATTTTCCATTCACTAGAACAAAAACTACAAGTGTTTTAGTAGTAAAGGCATATGTCATAACTCTACATAAGACGTCAAACTTTAAAATGCGTTTTACTCGGAAATGTGTTTTTTTCGAAAAGCTCAAACGAGAACAGCTATTGCTTAAAAAGTTTTTAAAATAATTTGCTGAAATTTTTTTTGTATGTTCTGAATAACAGTAAAAATGTTTTAACCTTCAAAATTATCAATCACTGTTTAATTACAAAATTTACAGTTCATTATGTGAATATATAATCACTCTTTTTTCAAGCAATTTCATATAATAACTAAGATAAAGTGCTCTAGGTTTTGTAAAAATTAAAATCCTCTTATCCTCCTTTAAAATAGGAATAGTAAAAAAATACATCAAAATAGAAAAATTTAGAATGTGTTAATTTACTATTTGTGCAGAACGGGCCCCGTTTATGCAATTGTTTATCAATTTTTACCCATTTTTTCCCATTTTAATAGTAATAATTTATTTTTTCTCTTCTTCATTTTAGCCTTTTTTTCTTAAAATGTTCTAAAATAAATCTGAAAACAACAAAACAATCTCGATATCTCCATTTTCTTAAAAAAAAGTTGTCGCAAGAAGTCGGATACCTTAAAACAGAATTTTTTAATGCATTAATTCAAAGATTTGTATCGAAGGGGACTTCATTTTGCCCCCACCCTCCCCCAAAAAATAATAATATTTTTCAAAATTTTAATTTCGAATACTTAAGGTATCCGACTACCCTAAAATCATGATTTTTTTCAAAAATTGACAGATTTGTTTTATGATTTTATTTTATGGACCATTTTATTAGCTTAATAAAAAAAGCAATCTTTTTGTTTTCCATTCACTAGAACAAAAACTACAAGTGTTTTAACTAAAGAAGATTCCATAACTTTACACAAGATGTCAAACTTTAAAATGCGTTTTACTCGAAATGTGTTTGTTTTTTTTCGAAAAACTCAAACGCAGACAACGATTGCTCAAAAGGTTTTGAAAATAATTTAATGAAATTTTTTGTGTATGTTTTGTATAAAAGTAGAAGTCTTTTGTCCTTCAGATTTATCAATTGCTGTTTTATTTCGAAATTTACAGTCCTTTATGTGAATATAATCACTGTTTTTTAAAGCAATTTCGTGTAATCCCTAAGACACAGTGCTCTAGTTTTTGTAAAAATTAAAATATCTCTTATCCTCAAGGTCATTTCAAACATGAATAATAAAATAACACATCAAAGTTGAAAAATTGAGAATTTGTTCATAAAATTTTTGTACAGAGCGGGCCCCATTTATGTAATATTTTGAACATTTTTACCAGTTTTTTCCCATTTTAATAATAATAATTTTTTTTTCTGTTTTTAATTTTACGATTTTTTGCTTAAACTATACTAAATAAACCTAAAAATCCCCAAAAAATCCCCATATCTTCATTTCTTAAAAGAAAAAAAAGTTGTCGCAAGTAGTTGGATACCTTAATGCAATCTGACAGTGCATTATCTTTTTCCTAATGGATTTTACTTTTCTTGGTAACTTAAATTTACAAGGATAGGGAAATAAAATGATATTTTAATATAATACTTGAATACAAATTCGGTTTTTGTTTCTCATGTTTTCCTTTTGACTACAATTAATTTTATTGTAAACTTTCAAGAACTGATGATTAAAGCAGCACGACTATATATATATTATAACCAGAATATTCCACTATATTATATTAATGCATTTACATTAAACTTACTGAGTACTCATTTGCAATATAAAGTTCAAACAGAATAAAACTTGCCAAAAGTAAACGTATTAAACGATAAAAGATATGAAGCAATTTTCGAGTTTTTCTTACAAGAAATTGCATTCTAACAATAAGATTAAGTGTTTTTTTTTTAAACTTAGACATAAATAATGGTGGAACATACTTATTAAATTGCTGGTCGACCCCGGCCCAAGTCGGTGGATTTTCATGATGCAGAAAATCGACAGCGGCTATGCCGTACGATTATAAGGCATGTTAAAGATCCAAGCCCCTATAGCGTCTGTTTGCCTTGGATGCTGTGGCCAAAATTAAATCCTAGAACAGGTTTGCATCGTCAAAGCTCAAGTGCCTCCCTCTAGGGAGGAAACTGGGTGTCAAAACTACCTGCGGCGATTGGTATCCACCAATATGGCGCCGCATTAAAATGAGATACCAGCTTCCGGGGAATGTACTGGGTCTGCTATGGAAAATCTCCAATCTGGAGCTAATTAGAAAAAAAAATGATTAAATTTTTTCTTTAAGGCTGTTTTTGGTTAATGTTTAAGAGTAGGACACAAATTTGGGACATTTTTTGAGATATAAAAGAAATGTGTATTTTATATGATATTCTGGCTTCACTATCCTTTAGAGAGCAGCATTTTCTAACATACTTCCCATTTTTAACCGAGTTGAATCATTTTTTTTTTGTGTGTAAAATGTGTTTGGCGTTTTTTCTCCTATACCGTAATGTTAAATGGGCTATGCCGTGTCATACTAAAACGAGAAAGAAAGTATTCATGGAATATTTTGAAATTTTTAAAAACACTATATTGTTAAGAGAGGTATGAATTATAACATTGCACATTTCTTTGGAAATTTTGAGGCATTTTTCTGTCTGAAAATGTGCTTCTCATTTAGTTCAAACTCTCGTACCGCCTTAAACAATGACTTAATGTACTCTACACATGTGCATACTCTGTAAGTTTTTTAATTTCGATTAAAACTTATATATGAGTTAGATAAAAAAAAAACCTATGAAGTTTTATATGACTACTCAATGCAAATTAGTCCATTTAGTTAAATGTTAAGACATATTAATGCCATCATTGATTTCAACATTATTTTAATAAAACAAATAAAAAGAATTATTTCCACAAATGAACTTAAAATGATAACTTAACTACACACAATAGTTTAGCACTTATTTAAAATACATTTGAATAATATAATGCAGTAATAATTCATGAGTTATATACTTGATGACATGAATAAAAGGAACAAAACAAACAATTTCACAAACTGTAAATTAGTATGAAATATCAGCAATTTTTAGCTGTTATAAGCATTCTAATGCCCACGTAGTAGATCGTAGCCTATTTTTAATTGTAGAAGCAAACTCAACGTTGCAAATAGAACAAGAAACTTGCATGACATTACTCAGCCTCAAGCTACTTGGATTTATTAGAGATAACTGGACATTCTCTTACACATTAAAATAAGAGATATAATTCTTTGTATTTGGTAACAAGAAAATATAATTATTTTTCGATTCAGAATCTTTTAACGAAATCAAATGTAGATTAAATGAATTTTAAATGTAATACCAAATTGTTCCTACCTCCTTCTCGCTTCCGTCAAATTCTTGGAATGAAATCCCCGCCCCTCTTTATTTCCTATGCCCGTCCCGGGCTGGAGTGTTCAAAAGTAACGCGCCAAAAAGATTAAAACTATTTATCTTGTTTGTTTCTTACCAGACGGCTGTACCTGATTATATTATATAGTAACATGTTTAGAGATAGCTGTTTTAATATAAGCTATATGTTAGGACAATCATACATACATATATATATATATATATGGATGTTTGTATATTTGAAATCGCATCACTCCAACACCGTTCAACCTATCACTATGAAATTTGGCATGTATATGTATATTTTTGTGGAGAAGGTTTATGCTATCCTCTTTGTTGCAGATCCCCACCAGGTGGCCCTGCAGCATATCAAGTTCTGTACCGTTCAATCAATTGCCAACATGGTCACCAAAAACGGTGCCAACTTGGCTCTATCTGCAACATTTTGCTATGTTTCTATTGATTGATTGATTGATTGAATATTAACGTCGCACTGTTCAGCTACACGAGGGGTTTTGGCTACGGACCACGTAATTTTGAACCTTGGTCAAGTGACGTGGAGGACACCTGAGCTGGCACACCCTCTCCTAACTACCACATCACACCAATGGGAGGAAGTTTCAGCTCTCGACAGATTTAACGTGCATCGCTGCCCTACATGGCGGGTCTCTAGTGGTACGGGGCTTGAACTCGTGACAAGGCAAGCCACGATCCGATACCCATAACACTCAGCTACAGCGGCCTATGTATTTATTGAAACGTCATTATAAAGTAAGGAACGGCGTTGCTTTCGAATATTACAAATGCAACATAAAATAAATATACAACAGAAAGCAATATTAATGCATTACACATCCAGATATAAATTATTTAACCTATTTTATATTGTACGTTACACAAAATGTGTAACAATGGGCTAGTTTTGCTGAGCAGAGATCAGCTTAGGAAGGTGTTTTAAAAAATCGACTCACAAGGGAGTTACGGGTTGTTATAAATAAAAAAAATCCTTCGCCCCTCCCCCTTTTTATCGGCTTTTTGGTCTACAGACTTAAAGTTTAACAAATATGGGTTTTTTCTTCAACTGAGAGAGAGAGATATATATGCAAAATCTTTTCTTTTGTTTAATTTTCAATTCACGTAAAATTAACTCATTAAAAAATTCTTTATCCTTCAATCTGTATTGTTTAATTTTTTTTTTATTTTATCCGTGCGATCAGGTATACCAGCGGGTACATGTATATTAGCTATATGTTTTTGTAGCCTTAGCTCAGTTACTTAGTTCCGTTCTTTGTGAATACACAGGAGTTGAATTCTGTGATAATATATATATATTAATATTGTACACATTATGGAGTTAGTCAGTTAGTGAACTGGATTCTACTTTATTTATAATTATATTTGCGAGTGATTCTGAAATAACTCTATGTTTTAAAAGTTCGGTTAGTGAATCTGTGAGCAGTGATGATGGACATGTTTTTTAACCTGTGATATTGGCCTTTACATCTTATGCTTGGATCTTATCTCTCAAGAAAAATTACTAATGTGTTTTTACAGTTGCATAAGTGTAATAAAATTCTCCTTTAGTGTTTTAAAGACATGTTTTTTTTAATTTTGTTATCTTTCCTGGAAAACTAACATTCAGTCATAGTAACCCTAAATGTTTGCTTTTTCTTAAAAAATTGAATTTTTGTATTTCAAGTTAAAATTCTTCCAAAAATTTAAAAATAAATACATAATTTAATAAATAAATGCTTAGTTTTGTATAATTTTCTTGAATTAAAAAAATTGGCACCTTTATAACCGTTTTCTTCAAAATTATTTAAGTTCAGATGCATGATAAAAATCTTCCATTCAACAGATGTGCTTATTAATTTCAGAACCACATAGAGAGCAAAAGAAAATTGACGTTTCTCAGTATACCAAACAAAATCAAATATACCACATAAGCAAAATAAAAATCCTTGTAAGAAGTTTTATTTTTCAGGAAACGCAATTCTGAAGAGCGAGAACGAAAAGGGAATTCGAAATCCAATATATATCCTTCATATCCTAAACCCAACTTACAAAAACAGCCCCCAAAACACTTTCCCTTCCAAAGTAAAAAAAGGAATGACGTCCTGTATTTCTGGTAGTATGGCCAGTGACTGTATACTGCTGATAATATTTCGTTTCCTTGTTGAGGATTTAAAAAAAAATCAATAAACAGTAAAGAGGAACTCCAGGAAATAAAATGAATCGGAAAGGCAGCGAACGAAATGTTTTAAATAAAAAAAAAATTCTTATAAAAGATTCAATTTAAGATAAACTCCGATTTCGATTCAACAGTTTCAGACACAAAAATAAAATTTGAGCA
>BMAV01010830.1:0-26166 GCA_019973955.1 Trichonephila inaurata madagascariensis | reverse complement strand
ATATATATATATATATATATAAAATAAAAGTGAAGAAATACTAGAACCTACAGTGCTAAAGCAGGAGGCAATTGGAATTCCCCAGACACAACAAATGTAGATACAAAAAGTCTATGGACTAAACTGGTGACCTATTATGATTTCTAAAGGTGTCGCTGAATTAGGCCAGCGAATTAGGGTTATATATATATATATATATGTTATATATATATACTATAGCGTGTCTTTGTCAATATAAATACTGAAAACAAATACCGACTACAGGCCTTGTAGAGATAAAGGCAAGTTATCGCGTAATCGCGAATTTCATTTTATCCGAGCTGGTCGCGGTTTGCATAGAACCAAATAATTGGGTTGGAAGTGAATGTGGTTTCATTTCTACATAGAGTAAGGCGCTAAATTTTAAAGTCTCGGATATTAATGACTTTTGTAGGTCAAGTCTTGACATTAGCCTCAAAATTTGCGTAGTGGATGTCATCTAGTCTTTGTCTTAGAGAACAGCGGAATGTTAGCTTCTATCCTTATGCTTCCTTTGTTGGAAAGTGAAGGGCACCTCACAGGAAATTGTTAGTTTAAATATGGTTCGTACTGTATACCTTAGAATGAAAAGAAAAACCACAATTTCACATGTAGACAATTGTTGGGTGTTTAAATACCTATCATTACTATTTTATCTTATGGCATATGAGAAAGCCATATTTTTTTGGTGCCGTTATTTATTTATTTTTTGTCACATGGAATAAATCTGTGACTTAAAAATTTCTGAATGTTAAATAGATTTCATACAATTGTTGTAAATATTCTACCTTTTGAGAAACTTCATATATTTTTTCTCCTGGTCTCATAAAATAATTGGATGATGATTTTTAAAAGTTCGTTTACATAGTAAATTGACCAATCTAATTTTTAATGGATCTAGATTTTTAATCTCTTGCTACATCTTTGCAAAGATCAAAAGAGAAATAAATAACCACTATAAATTAAAGGGAATTTTAGTTATTAGATATGATTGGAGGTGTTCAGTACAGCCTGACTGTGTGTGGTAGATTATGTACGATACATTTTTCGATATATATGCATGTAGAAAGGAAGCAGAAATCTTTAGCAATTGGAACTATATACTAATTTAAAAAAAAGAGATAATGTTTTACATTTGAAGTGTGGCGTTAATAAAATCTAAGGTAATAAATAATATAAAATAACTTTCTGCTAAAAAATTTGATAATTAAAATTAATTGCATCTTTCAAAAAATTATATATATATATATATATATATATAATATTTTTTATCCTAATGTTTTCTGTAAAATTTTTTTTATTATTCATCTCCTTGAGAGATTCATTATTGTTCTCTTTTTTTAATTTCATTTTACTATATTGTCAGGTTCATCATCCATGTGGTAGAAATAGGCTTAACTTTTCAACATGGCTCTATTTTTCCCCCTATTATGTCGAAAATGTCTGCTGTACCGGGAAGTTTGGATCCATAAAGCATTGCTAACCCTAAATCGCTGGCCTAATGCAGCGACAGCTTTAGAAATCATAATAGGTCTCCAGTTTAGTCCAAAAACCCTTTTTTGTATCTACATTTGTAGTGTCTTTTGAATTCCAATTTCTTCCTTCTTTAGCACTGTAGGTTCTAGAACTTCTTCACTTTTATTTTATTAAACTATATATATATATATAAACAGTCAAGTTGCCAATTTTCTTCTTTGTTCTTAAAAATGTCAGTTATTTTCTTTTACTTCTGTTATGTATATATGTAACACAATTTAGCGTATATTCTTGAAAACTATTACCATGAAAGAGTTTTTTCAAATAAAATATTTGATAAATAGGTATTACATTATTGATTATTGGCCTTCGAAAAAAGTGTAGATGTAGATATTTAAACTTACCTATAATTATTGAAGGTGTAATTATGATATATTCCACTTCTGAAAGAAAAAAAAAACTTCCGTTGATTATTTTATTTTATTTTCACTCATTTTTAGAATGTTATTCTACCTCCAAGCAGAATGAATGCCAGATCTGGAGAACAATTTCACAAACAACTACGTTGTGCTGCTTAGATATTTTATAAAATATCAAAAATTCAGGGAATGTAATTTGTTATACTGGAGTGAGATGAAGTACATAGGAAACCCGTGGAATTCAAGAAGAAAATAACTAAAAGGCTATCAACCCATAAGTCCTAAAAAGGTTTGCATTTCCAAGTATTCGGATCTCAAAAGGGAATATTTAAGAAAAAAACGAAAATATACCAGAATATTATTTGTCTCGTAATTTAAAAGGATTATGGACGCAGTAATTTATTCTTTTCTTTTGAATGGGAAATGAAATAATTCTTTTTCCAGCAATTAAAACTTTTCCTCTTATTTTGCCTCGAAAACTCATTTTAAAAATTTATTTTCAGAATTATCAACACTTCTTTTGGTTCTAATTAAGTAGAAATACCATTTGAAGTTTTTCAGGATTTGATTCTCTTTTCAAATAATTTAAAATTGCTATTCGTTTCCGATGTTCTACAATTTACATACAGCATTGAATAAATGTAGTCTTAAGGAATTTCTATTTTTATTTTACTTTGTTTTTTTATATCAGTTTTTTCCCATCTTAAAACGGTGTTTAATTCTAATTAAAGATTGAAAAAAAATTAAGCGTAAAATTAAAATCTGATGTATTTTCTATGTCTTTTGAAACAGGATATTGGACAAAAGTATAAATAAAAATAAATGTATGAGAAAAATTACAATAATTTTAGATATCTTTAAAACGGAGCCGCTATACCATTATACGAAATATCCGTCTTTAATTTTCTTAAATCTTTCAACTTATATGCTATTATTATATTCTCAATATGCTTTATACTTCTGCAAGCATTTATTTTATGCTTTATAATATTGAAATTCAATTTTTAAAAGCTTTCATAAGGAATTCTCAGTGACACCTTTATGTGCAATATTGATTTATTAGTATCTTAATATAAAATGAACAAGGAAAACTACCTTAGAAAATAAATCAGGAAAGCCATTTATATATATACAGTGAACCACAAATGTATTCGTACACTTGTAATTTCTAAAAAAGTTTGATGTTTTCGACTAATAAAAATAAAAATATTGGAATTGTAATTTTTTTATGGTATCTACAACTTGTTCTTAATTGAATGACATAATCATTTTTTTTAAGAAAATGGTTTAACTATTGTTTTTAAATTATGCTTCAGCATAGAGGTGGAGGAGCTCTTGCTCCACAAAATTCATGGGATTAAATTCCTCATTTTTTTATTTACAAACTATTATATGCCCATTAAAACCAAACATGTTTAATTTTCTGTCATCTCAATCAATTTGCTGTTAATTTTAAATTTTCTGAAACTTAATCCCAAGAATCTAGTTGGATTAATGAACCATGGAGGTGGAAGTGTTCTTGCGTGGGGGTGTAAATCGGCCACAGAATTAGGTAATTTGGTATTTTTTGTTGATATTGAGAATCATGAGCTCTATTTAAATATTTTAAAGAGAAACTTTAAATTATGCACCCAAAATTTAGATATTGGGGAAGACTTAATTTGAAATCTGGATAGTGAAACCGAGTGCACTGCCCTCAATGTACGTCGTTGATGTTGCTATAACTGTCCCCAAATTCTGAAAACACCTCCTCAATCACTTTATTTAGCCCAGAAGAACAAATTTGGAGAAAATTTCATTTAAAAAAAAGGAAACATGACATATAAACACATAAGGTGAAGTAAAAACAATAATCAGAGAAGAATGGGGGAAAGTCGATACAGAAATTACAAAAAATTGATTAAATGTATACTGAGACATTTAAAAGTTATGGTAGACACTAAAAGGTATCCTACCAAATACTAAATTCAGAAAGAAATACAATATTTAAAGCTACGCTTAGATTTTTGTTAAGTGTACGAAGACTTTTGTGGTGTAATTGTTTAGTAGATTTTTTATTATTAATTTTTAAAAATAAATGTTGTAATATTTATAAAAGATTGATTATGTTATTTCATTAAGAACAAGTTGCAGATATAAAAAATTAAAATTCCAATATATTAATTTTTATTAGTCAAAAACATTAAATTTTATAGGAAATTGCGAGTGTACGAACAATTTTGTGGTTCACTGTATCCATTCTTACACTTCTTTTTTGATACAGTGAAGTATCTGTTGCATAATTTTGTTCAAAGGTTTAAGGGTCTGACTGATTTAAACCAACTTGCATGAAAGACTGCGATAGTTTTAAAAATATTCCATACGATCTCTATTGATGAAATTTAAAATCGTCTGCTGTATCTGAGTCACAGCAAATGACCTCTAATTCTTGTATCACAACTTACGGTACAACTAGGCTCAAAGTAAGATTGAAAGCTTTATAGCTTCGAGTCAGTTTAAAAATAGTATCATATAATAAAATACCGAAAATGTAAAAGACTAAATTCTTCACGTGTTCAAATTTAAAATATGATAGCATGTTTCAAATATATCAGGGGATAAAATTTAAATGTTTAAAACTTGAAGCATCATTATAAACACATTTAAAAAGTAACCAAGAAATATAATTAGATGAATGAAATTGTTACTTTTAGGTTATAAGTCAAACGCTTACTTTTAAAAAATAATTTTTGTTTTAATCTGGTAATATATTAAAATAATCTGCAACATTCACAATATATGCTCTTATATAGTATTAATAACGAAATTAATTTTGTTATCACATTATTTTTTTAATGTATTTATTATACTACTAATTTTAGATTACAATCCTGATTATCAGTTTGGATTAACATTTACGAAACAGAATATTGCAAAAGAAAAATTGTTTTATATATTTACTAAATGCTTCATTGATTAGGTTGAATAAACTGTTTGAATTGTTCAAATACATTATTAATTTTATATTTTTAAATATTTGGTGTTTTTTTTTTTAATAATATTTCCCCAACGTATTTACAATTATTACGAGTAAATTCCATGAATTTATACTCTGAGACACATCTCATTTCACCATTATTGTTGCACTCATATATTTTACGTGTATGCTATTCTAGATTCATATTTTTATAACACATGTACTTTTGGGAATCATATTTAATTACCCTAATATTTCTCTAATTTATATCTTTTGGAATAAACACTTCTTATGCAGGGTTTTAACTCGAATAGCAAATATTAGTAACAGTACTTATATTAATTTAGTGTCATATTAGAAAGTAGGGAAAAAAAGAATAGTGACATTATGATTGCGTTGTGTGTGTATGTATGTGAATATATGTATTGTGATTTTTACTACATGTCTAAAATCTAAACTTTGTAATGTCTACATCTGCAGATAAAACATGATTGGTGTTTCCAACAGCTATTTGCTGCTGTTTTTATATAATTCGCAGTTATAATTTAATAGCAAGAAATAGCAAATTATTGTCCTTTTCTTTAGATGAATATCTGTGCATGTAATTTGCCAAATATTTTTTGAAACTCTTAAGCAAAAACAAATGAAGACATATTTTCTGTAATTCATAAAGAAAGTAACGAAAACATTTTTAAAGAGATAGAAATTTGTATGTTTTATTTTCTAAGATTAATAGAAAATAACATATGATATATAAAACATTATTAAAGAAATGAAAGTTCTTATACAATAAAACTTTGAAAATAATTATAAGGCACATAGTAAATAATTTATTACCTCTTAGCTTAAGATTAAAAGCATGTTTCATTTCTAAATTATATTGACTAAATGTTTCAAGAAATTAAATTTGTTTTTTTTCCTTCTTCCTAGTCTCTGAAAATCCGATAATAGCTAAAAGCATTTCAAAATTTACTCTTCCAATCCTGCCTCACACAATGTATTATCTTATCATTCTTAAAGTACTACTATTTTTTTAACTGGCTTAATTCGAAAGAATATATTATTAAAACAAAATCCCTCTCTATGCTAGAATTAAAACTTAGTCGATACTTTTTTTACGCAACCATTTCAAAAGCTTATTTTTTGACCTTTACATTTTTAATATTGAAATAAGAAAAGACTCAATAAATACTATAAAATGAGTAATTTAAATATTTTACGTACAAAAGTTATCCATTTCATAATGTTAATATCATAAAATACAAATTAAGATATTTACTATTTTAAAAGTAAAATAACTTATTAACAAACCATGTTGAATAAAATCAAAAAAGATTTCGTACTTTTAAAAACAAATCTAGTATTAATAGGAATCTCTAATACATCTCTAATATTAAATAGATAATAATTATAGTGAATTTTAATTTTTCTGGCACTTTCGCATAATTGCAACTGATTTTTCTTACGAATGCTGTACTTTTTTTTATTTCTATATCGAATTGGTTCTTAAATTAAGATGTAAATAAAAATATTTATTCATTTACGTTTTCCATGCATCGACACTTTTTAGTAAGATGTTATGTGTAATAATTTGGTAGAATTGTGCTTCCTTTTTAAATGTAAAATTTTAATAGTCATTTCAAGGGCCCTAGCTAATATTTGAGAATATTTTTAAAACGTTTTGTTAATAAAGTTCTTCTGATAAATGTTTCGAAAATTTGTACCTTTAGATATCTAATTGTTAGAAGATGAGAAAAAATAATCATTGATATTGAATGCAAATTTTAAAAACTAAAGTACGGACAAATATATTTTCGAGATATTGTGAATGGAATAATTTTCCAAAATATTCAACAGTAATATTTTAAACAGTAATTTGAAATAAATTTTCTGAAAAAAAATGCTTCAAACTTATTTCTTGAGATAGAAGAAAAAGAAAAAAAATATAATAAATGAATTTGTTTGCTAGGTAATTATGAAACATGCGTGAAGTTTCAGATATTACCTAAGTTATAAATTAATTGAAAAATAATTTTTAACGCATTGTTTGCATGATTTAGTTCACTCTAGGAAGCGAAAATGCTTTACCAATAATTGAAAGTACAAATATGCTATCAGTGTGTTGTCAGTTGAGCTAAAATGCAATGCACTTTTACAATTCAATA
Organism: Trichonephila inaurata madagascariensis; assembly: GCA_019973955.1. NCBI lineage: Eukaryota > Metazoa > Arthropoda > Arachnida > Araneae > Nephilidae > Trichonephila > Trichonephila inaurata. Next base: position 19,132 of record BMAV01010830.1, on the reverse strand, counting down.
TGTTTAACTAGATTAAACAATTTTGTTCGCTTAACTAATTAGATTTTTTAAATAAACACTGCAGCGTATCTGGAACTAAACGATTTATCTATATAAGACACAATGATTTAAAATCAAACTTAAACAATTTCTAATATTCAAATTAATAAAAAAACAGTCGTTATTTTAGTAGTTTCATTGAAAAAAATAAAACTCCAAATTTATTAATTAATTAGTATCGAATTGGAAAGCAGGTATTTTAGCTAAATTTAGATTAAATTTTGGAAATTCAGCTATCAATTTTAAATTAAGTTGATATTGAATTTTCTACATTCGCATTTCATAAAAAAAATATCTGTTTATTATCAGAGTTCAAGGATATCTGATTTAAACAAAAACACTGATATATTTACACACCAAAAGAATAAAAAAAAAGTGTACACTTAAAAGTAAAGCACCTAAGACTTTTTCCTTCAAAAAATAAAATATGCTTAAACAGGATGACGAAATATATGTATATATGTATGAAATCCATTACATAACCTTCATATCTAACGTCTTACTTGAGATAAAAACGGTTAAATCAATTCATTTTTTTTTTAACGTTATAGCATGATTTGTTATGATACTCCTGTTGATAATACAATAGTTTGCTTCCTTATACAGAAATTCGAGAAAAAAATTAATAGAAAGTAAAGTTGTAAGAAAGAGCTGCATGAAAAATAAATTGTAACAAAATAAAAAGAAAAAAAAGAAAAAAAAAATTTTTTTTCTAAGGGAAGAAAGTGAAAGTACTTTTTAAAAATATTTTCATTTCTGAAGGCATTCATTATTTCTTTAAAAGATTTTGAGTAAGAAAAGAGATATTTCACTTGAGATGAGAATCATGTAAAAGCTTTCAATATTTTAAATAAAACTAGAGTTTCAGGTGTTTTAATACTTCAATTCAATAAAAAAATCTAGTAAAGTAAGTCTGAGCTGTTTCATTTTGAAAATCCACAACTATTGCTGAAGCATCAAGCAAAAGTTTCTTCTTCGTTACAATTATTATTCTTCATCGAAAGAAATTAATCCCTTGAAGTTTTGATTTGTAGCTTTCTTCTTAGATTCAGATACCAAATAATGACTGCCGAATATTGAAAAGCGACGTATAGAGGGCGCTGCTCTGTAACGCGAAACTTATTTTTGTTAAGTGCTGGAGCTCAGTGGCAGGTGAGCTACCGTTTTGAACAGTTGTAAACTGCAATTGAATGGTCGTTTACCCTAATAATACAACATAAGTTTTAGTCATACGTGTTGTTTTCGTGTTTCTTGATATACATATCGTCCCGTAATAAAAGTTTTGTAATAGACAAGCAAGGAGTTGTCTTTATCTGATTTACTGAACCACAAGATGTTGTATTGAATGACAAAATTGTTTTTGTTCCTTTATGTTTCATGTGTATAAGTCAAGTTGGTGGTTTTGTATAGTACTTTAAAAAAAAGAGTGAGTGCAGTTTTAAATAAGTAGATTCCTTTACAAAGATTTTTTTAAAAAAAACATATATATGTCTTAAAATGGTCAATTATTGCACTAGATTCACTCCTGTAATCTTAATTTAACTGTTGCATTTTAATTTGTTTACATATATCAACCATGAAAATACTAACAGGCGCTTCACGTCGTGAATGCAGGAAAAATTTCAAACATAATAGAATATAAATTTTTTTCTTCGGAAATGAAAATTTGTACTATTTACTCATTGTCTGGTTAAGAATTATTCGATGTCAAATGGTTACAGAAAATTTAGTTGCAGTTAAAAACTTTCACAATTTTCATCTCTGCTGATCAAAATTGAAATGAAAATTATTTGCTCGAAGAGAACTAAATTATGAAAAATAAATTACAATTTAGTGTTAATACTTAATAAAACTCTTACAGATATACTTTTATTATGGAAATATTTTTTTAAAAGAATAAGATTGATAATACACCCTGGTTTATAGCACAAATTTAATTCAAGTTAGATTTAGATATATTTATAAAAAAAAACGAGTGTGCTTTAGACCACACGACAGAAGTAAACCTTTAGCTCCATCTATATGTATATATATATATATATATATATATATATATAAATGTATGTATGTATAATATATACATGTATATTTATATACATAAATTAATTTTCTATAAATATTTAAGTTTATTATGGGTTTTCATCGATAAATTAACATTTTGGAATATATTATTTATTTTTATTCATCGGATATATACAACAGTAATTACTGTGGTTGATTGTAAGACCTAGACAATAGAATTATGGTATGAGAAATTAGATACATACGTTTTCGAATGAAAATTGGAAATATATCTAGAGAAAACTGCATCGATTGTTGTTCCATGTCTTGTGGTAGGCTCATTTCGATTATTATTCACTTTATTCATTTGTAGTTCTCATTTATCTTGTAGAAAGTTTATCAAGAGTTGTCCATCTTCGGACGCGAAATTAACATTGAAATCTCCTGCTAAAATTAGTGACCACATGTGAGAGTTTTCTCCTAATTCTTCAGAGCCTACTCGACCGTAAATCATAAGGCTTTTATATAAAAACTTTATAATATTATAAACTGTGTTATTGGAAGAAATATAAACAACTACCATTATGATGTTTGTTTCATCGTCCAAAACAGAATAAGCAGCATACATATCACCAATTGATGATTGACTAATATCGATTTCACGAATATATCGTAATAAAATGTCCATGTTCGAAGTTACTAATTCTTAAAATATGAACTTGAAAAATAATTTATACAATTTTATTCACTTTAAACGTAGAATATTTAATGTATTGAACAAAATATTAATTTATAAAATGTTCAAGAACAAAATGAAATTACGAAATAATCAAGAAATCACCGTTCGTGTAACGTTAGCAAGCTCACAAACGAACTACTGACTGAAATTTCTATCTTCACCAGCTTATATCTCCCTCTCAACTTATGTTCGCCTCTCCCGATTACACTTTTCGTAATGCTCTCGTCACGCATTTACCAACTTACTCCCTAAGTCAAGCTTGCGTAAAGAAGTTTTATTTAAAAATAAACCATTTTAGGGATGTGTATTAAAATATTTCACGCAATTATTCGTAATAGGGAATTGTTGTAATAAAAATTCAAATTATTACATTGTTCTTAAAATCTCCTCAATACCTCTTTATAATTTCAATATTGAAATTTTTCTCAATTCATGAGGGAAATTCCATGAAAAGCATTTCATCCCTGCACACATTCATACGATACACTGCAATTATTTCGTCTTACTGTATTTTGTTGTTTATACTTTTCTAAATAATACTTTCTAAAGTATACTTTTCTAATATGTTCCTATTTCTGCATTTTCAGGGTTTTAAAATTAAATATATATATATATATACATCATTTGACACATACATACACAAACTTTAAAAAAATATTATTAAGAAAACATTTCACAGCCAAAATTTTGAAACTTCGCTTAACATTCGGGAAATCACTTTTTAAGCCCGAATTACTTGGAAACACAATTTTTTTCAAATTTGTATTTTTTAGCTAATTTTAAGATATGATATTAGATACGTAAACAATCAAATTGCATAAGAGGAAAATTATGTCTTAAGGGTTAAGTATTTATGCCAAATAAGTTGTTCCATCAGGGTCGTAATTTATTTTCATTTTTAATTACTGATATGATTCCAAATTTGTGGAATTCTGAGGAGAACGGGAGCTGTAGAATTATTAAGTTTGCGGTATTCCCAGTGTTTTTTTTTTTTTTTAAAAAAACAAAATAATTTTTTTTTTTTGTAAAAAATTTCATTTTTTAACTTTTATGGGGAACAGACGACACAAAAGTTTAGCTTCAGTGCAAGCGCGACATAAGACGAAGTGAGTGAGAGTTCATAAACGTATCATTATAATTCAATACGAGGGCTAATATTGACACTTTTTTTATTAATTAGGTATTCAACACCCGTGCATGGTCTCTTGACCATTTGATGATGAGTCCCCCAGTATCATCTAACGAAGTCGTCAGTCGGTTATTTATCAAGTCCAGTGTATTGGAGCAGGTGTTTGCCCTCTATCCTGGTATGGCCGCAGAAAGGTGGGCCTCGTCTGCAGCCAGGCCAAGCCAGTGGAGGTATGCTCCCAAGAAATCATGCCCGGTGGTTAGTAAAAAGAAGGTGCCTCGAAAGGAAGTGCATCCAGGCACCTCGAGATAGAAACCGCAGTGACCAGGTTTTACCATAACTTTTAACCCTTTAACTGTCAAGTTATTTTGATGATTTGGGTACACAAATTGCCAAATTGTCCTTTTTCGAACCAAAGAACTTCTAACCTCTAACCTTTGAAGTCTTCAGTAAAGTGTTGCCATCTAGTGTATTGAGTGCACATTAACTTTTCCCGAGAAACAGTCGGGTTTGACAAGGAGATGAAGCCAAAATAAACGTCTCCCGATATATATTCGGATACAATAATACGATGCACTAACAAAAATTACCCCATGTAATACTCGGGCGTGATATTTTCGAACACCAGTACTGTGCCTGAGGTTATCTCTTAAGTCATGCCCGAGATTATCTCGAGCATGTCTTAAGGGATATTGGTTCCTTGGGTCGTGTAAATACATATGCTAATATATGTGTATTCTCTTCGAGAGTATTCATTGACTCGGCAAGTTTAATTACGAGATCAGGTTTCCAAAATTAGTTATTCAGGATAAAAAACAATTACTATCTATCGTAGTAAACTGAAAAATATACTTCAATTTAAAAGCATTTATAGAAAAAAAATCATTTGGACCCGATCTCGTGGGTACGCATATCTCTCGAACACAAAAACCTATACCTCCATCGTCATCTGTAGTTGTTTATTTATAACACTTCCTCATTAACATTTAAGGTGTTCCCTACTGCAGATGACTAAACGTCCACGGATCGGGTCCAAACCATATTCAAGACTCGAAAACGAAATCACAGTACGGACATTGTAAAAACATTAACTGTTTTTATAAACTAACAATGTGATTATCATGCTCTTAGCTCTTCTACGGCAAGCTCTCTCGTTATCTAATATTCCAACATGGCTTTGGATCCAATGTAATGCAGCAGTCCAGTCGTATGAAATAAACTTCGCAAGTGTGTACGGTTGGGAATTGTGTGTAAGCAGTCAGTTGGTGTGTTAATACTTAAGGCTGAAATTTCAGCTTGGGAGTTGTTGAGGAAGACAATTTTTGCAGTAGCCAGGCCATCAGCGAATAGCTGTGAGCCCGAGGTTTTGAATATCGGTCAAGTGGCGAGGACTATAACAGAGCTTCTCTCCTAGTCCAAACTACCACCCCAAGCAAGCTCGACAGACTTAATTCACATCAGCCCCTCTGTGGGTCTTCAGTTGCACTAAGGTCAGAACTCATGGTACTTTTCTGACCACTAGGCTAACGTGACCACAAAAAGATGTAGATATTAATCTTAATTTTAACAGTTCATTTTGTCGTTCTATGGAATCACTTTCTATGTATACAGTTTTTATCTGTCTGTCACTATAGCGTGCAGATGATTACACGATTTTATTAAGCTAACACGAATAGCTCCGGTCATATCTTCAGAGCAGACTAACGCAGTATATCCTCAAAAAATAGCAACACAGCAGAAACGATGTGCCTGATATCATTGAATCAATCGCCGTTGTTCCGAATACTCACACCTTTAAGTATATTCTCCCACTATGTGAAGTGATGTGGTGTGGTAGTTAGGAGAGGGGGTACCAGCTCAGGTGTCGTCCACGTCACTTTACCATGGTTCAAAATTACGTGGTCCGTCGCCCAAAGCCCTCGTGTAGCTAGCTGAACAGTGCGACGTTAATATTCAATCAATCAATCAACTCCTTATGTCACTTAACACATGTATTAGAAGGAAACCTTCAAATTCCAAATTCATATATAATTGAGACATCTAGTGAACATTCTTAAAACCCGGGAGTCGAGGTCTTGTTGTCGAACCATGAGCATTGAGATGAACCTATGTTCTCGTTAGCTAACTTTTGTGTATATCTAACTTTTGTATTTTCCGTAAATGCCTTCAATGTAAATCTAAATATTAAATTCCTTACATGTTTGTCCCCATACATTTAAATGTACTATTGAAATATTTTACTAAAGATATTTGGCGTCCAACTTTCCCCATATTTCTTTCTTATTCTTACCCATAATAAAGAGCGTATTTATAACGTTATTCTGATTCACAGCTCTACTTTTGCATGCTAATTCGTGGCACTGATTCTAAATATATCTGCAATTGCAATGATAAATTTAATTTACAGTTACTTGTATGTAGTAACACATAATGGAAAAATAACAAGATGTTACTTCAGTTTTAAAGTGTGAAAAATAAAGAATAAAATAAAGTAAAATTTAGCAATTGGCGAAAAAGGAAGGTATAAGAGATTTATTGAAGAAAGAAAAAGCCAAAATTAACCTAGCCTCTTGCAGTTTCAGTGCGATTTTTTTTCTTTCGCTGAAGCCAACTACTTCGTCAGCTCGCGTAATTGCAACGTGTTGTCGTGAGAGAAAAGTTAGGAAAAAGTTGAAGCGAATTCTTTAGCACCACATTAGCATTATGCAAATGGAGCTTCGCTAGCTGATGAATAATCTTTTCCTTTACCCTTGGAGTTTCTAGCTAACTAACCTAACCAATAGCAAGAATGAGAACATTCTCAAGAATTATTGAATACTAAAGTGGTAGACGAATAAATAAGTTATGAAAATATTGAATTAATAAATAAGGCGAAGATTTACAATTTTAAAAGTAAATTAATGTATTGTTACGAATTTTGTGTAATGAATGCTTAAAATAGTATAAATAATTTATATTCTCATGTATAATCCATTATTATTACTATCTGTTGTGTTTATTTTATGTTAAAATTGTAATATTCGCAAGCAACGCCGTTCCTTACTGTATAATGGGGATTCAATGAAAACTTGGAGAAACCTTGGCAACAGTGTTGGCAACTTGGCGACAATTTTTGCCAACCTGGTGACCACATGGATTTTCCTGGAAATTACAAAAGAAATATACTGATGTTACAATCCATGACGTAGGTGGAGTTTTTCGAGAAAAATCCGTGTAGACTATAGATAAGGAGTCGTTCGCCGAAACTGAGTCAGTATTGTTTCAACTAGCGATTTTTTTTATATTGATTCGACCGTTAAGAGTCGACCAGTTTTTAGTGATACTTCGACAGTTGAATAGGATGAGCGATTGCTTGTGAATAATCTTTAAACGTGCCTCTATTTTAGATACTGTTAATTATGGCTGATCATTGTACAAAGTGTAAAGAACTTCTGAGACCTCACTCAGAGAATTTAAATACTGTATCCTGTATTTCGTGTATTGTTTTTCAACAATAATTTTCTATTGCTCCGGAAGATCGGTCTTGATCTTTATGCAAAAAATCAATGAACCCCGATTTACGTAACTGTATTATTCCATGAATTTTGAATACAGTTGCGATCTTTTTTCACGAAATATCTGATATTTGCTTTTCGGTTATGCGTATTAAGTTTTTCAATATTTTATAATAAATACGTTGCCATTTTTTTATTGATAAAGGGAAAATTACTAACTTCTTACATAAAGTATTATTTTTGAGCCATACTATCAATAGATAGTAAGTTGTCAATATCATCGCAGCAAACAAAAATTTAGTATTTTATTTTCGATTAGAGACTCAAACTGATAAAATATTTTCCAATATATATATATATATATATATAGATAGATAGATAGATAGATAGATAGATAGATAGATAGATACATATATATTTGGGATTTTCTCACTTATCAAATATATTGTGACAAACTGATTCCTGCTTACTAGGTGGACTACATCATCCATTGCAAGCATTACCCAGAGAAGTTTAATGGGTATTAATTTTACAATAGAAATGTTCCTTGGCGAATCGTATAAAACAAGAAAATTATTGCAAAATAAAATGCATAAAATATTTCATACAGGAATTAATTGCCAATGTTTTTTTGTTTTTTTTATTTTTAAGAGAATATAGATTTAAAAAAAATTCTAGATATTATATTTCGACAAATATACTTACACTAGATAGGATGGATGGATAGATGTCAGATAGATTTTATTTAATAGTCCAATTTTACAGTTTGTATTTCATTGATAGCCTTAAAATATAAATAAATGTATAAGTACATTTTTATCATCTTTCTTATTGGCTTAAGAAAATATACCAGAAAAAAATAGTTTCCATAAACTAAAGCATAAATTGTGCCTTTTGGATCCAATATTAAAGATTTTCATTCACATGCTTCTTCTTGAAAAATTATTATTTACTTCTACTATCCTCAAATTTCATGTTTTTAAAAATTTGCAGTAAAGGAGAAAAGTACATCGAATTTCATAATTTCCTTTTCAAATTAAAGAAACATTTTCTACAAATTGTGAAGCTTTTAATAAATACAAGGTCTTTTAAAACCTGACATCACCTATTTCGTGAAAAAAGAATCCAATTGTTACTTAAACCCAGAAATTGGGTTTTGATCCAGATTGTGATTATGTCGAAGGTTGACTAAGAATTATAAATATTACTGGATCAAAAGCATTAACTATAGAGCTGTGCATCTGAAAGTTTCGATATTTGCGACCCAATATTCAACCATAATTTACATCGCCCCCGCCCTCTCAACAATATATATAATTTATTATAACAACAATATATTTAATTTTAATATACACTTTGAACCTAAAGCTGGAATACTATTTTAATCTCTTAAATGCCATCGGCGTATATAAACGTCTCCCTCAGCCAAAGCGTTTATTGCCCCGGACATATATATACGTCTTTTTGCAGTACGATATTTTCTGTGCACTGCTATCCATAAAAATATTCGGAAGACTTAGGAATGCAATAAAATGACCTTAACAGTGTTTACGAAAGATCTACTTATATCAGAGGATTTGCTTATTTTTTTAATTCATTTTCTCTTTCCCTTCCTCAATACATCGCATAAGCGCGACGAAGTGGAAAATAGGGGTATTAGGGAGCGAATCGCTTAACTTTAATTCAGCAGTTAAGGGAATAATTATAAACCGTATAAATTTTCAAAATAAGTATTAATTTTTTTATATAATTTAATGTATGACAATCCCATGGGGTCATTGGTAGTTATCAATGTTATTCTTAATTTAGTATTATTGAATTAACTATAAAACACACTGTGTGCAGTACTGATACATTTATCAGTGTATTATATCAATGTGAATGTGTATTTTATTTTTTATTATGCCAAAATGTGTTTCGTTTTTTTACTTTCAGTAAATTAATATTTATTTTAAAAATAATCTTTCGCTTACGACTTTTCAAAATGCTCGCCCCCCCTCATGGAGTAAACACGCCCTCTTTGGAGTGGTTCCACAGTTTAAGAAACGCTGCCATAGAGCATTTTCTTTATAATTTTTCAAAAAATTTTTAATAATCTTCATCTTTTTTTTTTTTTTTTTTAAGTTTTATTCTTTTTTACAAGCTTTTATATTTAACTTGCAATGCAAAATGTTCGGGTGGAATATTGCAACTCAATTTTGAAGCTGATGTCTTCCACTGATTGAGCTGAGATTTTGTATACATGTTTAGTTTGGATGACAATGCATGTTTTAACGATTTATATTCCAATATCGACTTAGTTACTGTAGCGATCTTGTTCAGGTGTTAAGGCGAGCATAGTTACAATAATAAAGGTTTGGATTGGGGACGTAGCTCAGATGGTAGAGTGCTCACTTAGTATGCGAGATGTACGGGGATCGATACCCCGCGCCTCCAATTATTATTTTTTCGTGTAAAATATTTTTGAAATTCGTTTGATTTGTGGTACAACGGGATATTTTACAATACTTCCACTCACCATACGTACAAAGTATGTTATATTTTTACTGTTATAGAGGAAACACTAAGAAAGGCAGATCTATCAAGCTATTTCTATTTTGAAACATTCTATGATATCTATTTACTCGATTCTAGTTTCTCCCGTAACACTTTTAATTGACCTAGTTACTTTAACGATCTTGCTCAGATTTTAAGGCTAGCATGTTTACAATAACACGGGCAGCACCCGGGAACATATCTCAGATGGTAGAGCACTCTCTTAGCCTACGAGAGGTACGGGGATCGATACCCGGGGCCTACAATTATTATTTTATTATTTTTGTACACACATTTAGTTTGGATGACAATGCATGTTTTGACCATTTATATTCCGATATCGCAATTAGTTAAAAAGATTAGCTGCATGGCCCGCCTTTACACGGGCTTTCTCTACTTTTATAAATTTTCCCTTTCCTTCACAAAATCAGCACTTCTAATGCTCTTTTTTAAAATGACTTACACTCCCTCCCCTCCTCCGCTTCGCCATGTGTTGCTCAGGCTTTTACCGAGTGTATAACTTGAAATTCCCTGTTTCGAAATTTTTTCGCTTCTTTTATTTGTCACCCCGGGTTATTACCCCCCCCCCCCCCCGCATTGCAGAAACATTTTTAAATGCATAACATATTGTCATGGAAATTCCACTTCCCCTCTCGCTATCAAAGCTCTCGAGTAAGTGGACATTCACCGATTCTTAAGCAGCTTGACAAGTGAAGGCATTCAGTGCCACAAAAAGTAATAAATTATTGCACAAAAAAAATTCGTAAAAAAAGTTTTCGACATTTTATTTTTTAAATCACTAACTGTAAATTATCAAAGTATGAGTTTTTTTAAAATCATTTTAATATAAATAACGGAAAAAACAGGTAAAATTTACAATAAAATTGCTTAAACGGGGTCCACTCTGTGCAAAAATTTTATGAATAAATTCTCAATTTTTCAATTTTGATATGTTACTTTGTTATTCATGTTTGAAATGACCTTCAGGATAAGAGATATTTTAATTCTCACAAAAACCAGAGCACTGTATCTTAGTGATTACACGAAATTGCTTTAAAAAACACTGATTGTATTCACATAAAGGACTGTAAATTTCGAAATAAAACAGCGATTGATAAATCTGAAGGATAAAAGACTTCTACTTTTATGCAAAACATACACAAAAAATTTCAACAAATTATTTTCAAAACTTTTTGAGCAATCGCTGTTCCCGTTTTGAGCTTTTCGAAACAATTTAAAAAATATAGTTATTAGAAAACAGTAGCTTTTGTACAAAATGCTACCTCGTCAAAAATATCCTGAACTGTAGTCGGTTTTTTGCCTTATTTTTTTAAAATTATCTTCTTCCTTCTTTCTTTTTTTATTTTCTTGGATCGTTCAGAAAACGCAAAAATTGCTTTCATTATATATATATATATATATATATATAGTCTTCCCCTATTGTGAATTTTCAAAACACTTACTAAATGTTCCCGAGATTCTACTCCCATGTTTTGAAGCATTTTTAATTTTGATACATTACCATCATTAAAAGAACAAACAGCATTATAAACACCAAGTGAAAGTGTTTCAAAGTGTGCAAATGTTACTTCGGAAACACGTGACCAAATGATATTACGAAAACTTTCATTCCGGCTTTGTGTTTTCCCGTGCAAACATTTTTTCAACAGATCAGGATGGGACAGATCACTAAATGTAGGACGCGTTGCCTCTACAACAGCCACCGAAAGACTGTTTTTATGTTTGTGAGACTTACCTGATGTTTCATCCTTTTTATAACCCCACCATGAGTATTCCCCGACCAGACAAAAACCCTGTTGTGGATATTCGTCTTTGAACAGCTTATGCAGAAAAATGGTCCAGATAGCTCACCGCATGTTCTGAAGACTGTTGTGATTTCACCAAAAAGTTAACTTATAGTATGACTCATAAGTTACCTATTCCATGTTCATTCAAACGATTTTTCCTGCTTAATCACTTACCGTTTGACAAGATTTGTCCTTTCAATTGTTATTAATTGGCGTAATCTTGTTCCCATGCGCTTCATTACATGCCCAATACACTCCGATTTCTCTATTGGATATTCATCTTCATAGATAGTTTTTTAATAGCATCAAATACTTTGCAATCCCTATCCCCTTAGTAAGTAATATATCGAGTATTATGCAAAGATAATGATCGTTGAAAATTTTTGAATTTTCATCGATCCACTAGATCCAACGAAATTATTTTTACAATCCTTTTGATGACAAGGAAGGTTTTTTTTCAAATACTTTATTTCGAAATAATATCAACATCTACCACCGTATCTGTATCAGTGATGGCCACAGTAACATCACCACTCAATGGTGTGTACACGCGCTTCTTCCATGTCCCATCTACAGCTGCTGCAATATTTTTATTACCTTGATTTTCACAAATCGCTTTCTTTGCAGCATTTTGAATCGTGTTCTCGTAAACAAGTTTAAAATTCGCTTACCGTTTGGAGAAAGCCTTGTAAGTTTTTGCGAAATATTCATTTGCTACAAAACATTTATACAGCTTCTAACCCTCTTCCAACTGAACGCATAGCATATACAAACCTGATATTTATTGCAGCAATTTGCGTTCCTTCATGAACATTTAATCAAGAGGATTCTCCACGATATGGACTAACATAACATTTCAGGATAAACGTAATAGCTGTTTAAACTTACCTTTTAAATCTTGCATGTCTAAATCACTGTTATACATTTTACAGTGAACTGCAATCTTGAAAACAAATGCAAGAATATTCAAATTCATAATGGCATTAATTATACCTATTCTTTCATCAAAAGAAGAAAAACTCTCACTTAAATTGGGCATTTTCTTTTCTTTTGCACATGATTCCACTGAATCTTGACCAGCTTCAGGATTCATATTACTCTCATTATTGTTAGAAAGAATCATAGAATGTTTGAGAGTATTCCTACCTTCATAAATCGCACCTTTAAGCTTTTTAAATAATTTCCCCGATCTAGGCATTTTCAGATAATCACTAATAAGAAATCTAATGCTATAAATTTGAATTGACAAAATTTCAAATTTTGAAATCACTCAAATATTGAAATCTCAAAAACGTATAAACGATAAACGCGTATACCCTCCAAAAATAAATAATCATCCCTAATATTTACTCTTGTAGTTATTTTACAGTTAATTGCGTATGAATAAATAAAACTAATAATAGCTTTGGAAAAGCTTCCAAGGTTTAAAAGACCAATGTTTACATTTCTGTCAGTCAAAGTGGCCGTGACATATGAGCTGATTATTTTTTTAAATCATTTCAACAAACTCCTTTACATAAAATAGCAAGTATGTTACATTTCTGGAAAGGTCCCGATTTTTGGGGATTTTACAAATATCAAAAATTCAAAATTAGTTTTCCAAAGGTTTGTAGCCTACTAACTCCCCTGACTGTAAACATGACAAAAATTATGCAGCCAATATAGCAAACTTATAAAAAAAGACATTAACATATCATCGATTTTGTCATAGTTAACCAGACAGAAAATGATCTATCATATTTCATATAAGAAGTCTTTTGTCTTGATGTTTCATTAAAAATTCCATTACTTTGCTGATTTTTATTCTAAAAAATTGACTCTTAAGAAATAATAGTATATATAAAGTTTGGCTGATGCAATTCTTCAAAAAATTTACATAGTTTTACTTTTTATTCATTTTATGATATTTTTTACAGAGGAAATAATGATACGAGTACAGATTATGGCGCGGATATTTAAACCATTTCGAATGTTCTGAAAATATGATTTATATCAATATAAAGCACTTCAAAAAAAACTTTTTTTTTGTCGCTTTGGCTTACGAAGGATTATATTTCTCATTACACTTTTCAAAGTTTTCGACTGCTACTTGATCATTCTTAAGCTTAAAAATCTTTGATTTATAGAAGCATTTCATGACATTTGAGAAAACATTTAAAGACGTTTTTAAATGACGTTTTAAAACCTTTCAATGCTTCTTTACTTATCTCATGCTCCAAAGTATATTCCAGTTCTCATATTCCGTTTCTATTTGTTTCCCTTAAGTTTAAAAAGCATGTGAAATAAACGTTATGACATATAAATAAAATAATATTTGCCTTATACTTTATAACTTTTCTTTAACATTAAGTATCATATTTTTCGAATGGGAATCTGGAGTTATGAGTTAATGCAAACATGTTTGAAATAGTTTCCTTAGAAACTTTATAAATATACTGAAAAATGATTTTTTTTTTTAAATAATGAACAAAACATTATTAAAAATTTAAAACACAAGCAGTCTACATAAATACACACACACACTCAACTAATATGACTTTAAAAAAGATATATACATGTTATCTATACAGAATTATGGAACATCTTGATAAAGTTTTAATTGTATTTTTTTTCCTAGTGAAAAGGTATTTCAGTGTGGTTGTTAATTTCCAAAACATTAAAATAGGGGCGGGGGGAGACTAGACAGTGCTAACAGCATTAAGTTATACCTGACAAGATTGATGTCGAATGTTGAGTTTTTTACTGAAGCTTCAGATTCATCCCACCCATTAAAAGCTTTTTTTGTTTCTCAGTTATTTTAAGAATTAATTAACGTTTAATTTATTTAATTTTTATGTATTTCTTAAGTTTTAAACACCATACTTTACTGCAGCTAGAAATTCAAATATTTTAAAAAAAAATAATTCTTTACCAGCCTTAAAAGACATTTACACTTATAAATTTTCAAAACTTCAATATGAGGTAAGTAGGGGTGGACCCAAAACTGAAAAAACAATTTAAGGGGTACCAAATTATACTAATTTAATTATGAGACAAAACAGTTTGGGAACTTCTGATCTAGATATTCTCAGACATATCACCTTTAGACTTCATCTTATGGGGATATGCAAATACATTGTTTACCAATTTCTAATTCGTGACACAATAAGAAGACGAATTGTACAAGAGACATTCAGAGTGTTGATCTTACAATGCTTTAAATTACGTATCTAGAAATCTCGTTTAAATTCGATGTGTTGCACGCCATCAATGTTGTGCTAAATGAAATCATTGCAAAAAAAAAATTAATCTTCTCTATTTTTTTATGGAACTATGAAACCGTAAGTGAATATATATTTGTTCGTTTATGATTAATATTTTAAAGCAATACTTTTCGAAAACACCCAGTATATTTTACCTTTAAAAAATCACTGAATAGATACATTGTATGAGTATAAGAAAAAAAAATATTTGAAAAAGATAAAGTGAACTTAATTAAATCAAACTATCTACTAAAATTAGATAGTTAAAATAGAAAAAAGTAATTATTTTTTAATAATGAAGCATTTATTAGCAAGGTTTATTATGAAAATTTTGAAATATTATCTGGTTTCTCTTAGTGATGCAATGTCACGACATTACTTGTATAGTGAATATGAATTGTGCGCTGAAAATTGCTCATCAAGAAATTAATAAACTGTTTTTTTTTCACTATTTCTATGATTCTGAGATTTAATTGAAGAATTTGCGATGGAAAAAACACTCAAATTAAAAATATTCGATCTTATTTATTTCAAAAGCTTAAACTTTGTATTTATTATTTCCTATTCTTATTTCACGTAGAGGGAAGCCTTCTTAGAAATTAATTATTATTTCTGAAGGAAATGGGGAAAAAGGAAGCCTTATTGAAAAAAATACTTTTAAAAAAAAAAAAAATTTTGTTTTTTGTGGTTCATTTTAAAAATTTTTCGGGACTTAATTTTCAACCATACTTTTCATCGCGTCCCCCTTACATACAATAACAATGCATTGAATTCAATAATAATATACTTTGAAGTAAAACTACAAAATGACTTTAAATATAAACCATACAAATTATCAAGATAAGTATTAAATTGTGTACATAATTTTATGACATGCTCATAGGGTCACTGGTAATTATTAAACGTGTTCTTAACTTAGTACTGTTAAATTTATTATGAAATGCATGGTGCAGTGCTGATACATTTATAAGTGTATTATATCAGTGTAACTAATATATCAGTAATCTAATAACAGCAATAGCAAAAGTATTAATCGTATTTCAGCCTTTTGTAATTATTTGTCCTGTGGAAAATCCTCTTTACTAAAATATTTCTTATTGTATAAATATTTGTTGAGTTATGGCCTGTTCTATAAGTAATGGTCTTATAAAGGTATTACATTCTTATAATATTTACTCGATCATCTCTAAAAAATTTTTTAAAAATTTAATACAACATTAAAATTTTTTGACATTCTCTAGATAAATGCATCAAAATTGTTTTAGCAATACTTTTACTGATATAAGTTTATTACTTTTTTCTTTATCCCGCCCGGACAGTATGATGGATGTGACGCTCGTCCTATAACCGAATGGGTTCGAATCCCGAGTAAGGCATGGATGTATTTTGCTTGGGAAAAGAAGTCAGGCTTTCGCCTGTAATAGATTCCCGTCTCGAATGGAAAGCAGCGCACCCCTTCTGTTATATGCTGGGGTCGTCATTTGTAATAAATGGCTATTTTCTTTTGTTTGTATTCTACGTTTCGGTTCTTCCACTTGTATGTCACATGTATCCCTGGATAAAAACACACAACAACAACTTTTTTCTCTAAATACTTTGAAGTTTTCAAAAATTTTGCTAACATTTCTCTTACAGTTGTGATTTTTGTAAAATTTAACTAATTTTTCTTAAAATATTGTTCCTTAAATTTTAGTATTTATTAGTATTAATTCATCAAAAATCATTTATTATGTTTAAGTGTGCTATTTTGTAAAAAAAGTGCTCCCAACGTGTTCGGATACCTTAAATATTTTAATTATTTTCATTCTTGAAAGAATCATCCAAAATTTCATGTCATTGCATTCAGATTCAATATTAAAACTTTTAGTAGACTCTAGGAACTGTTATCTTACTTGCCTTACTTAGAACATGTTTCAGATGATTTACAGTGTTGAAAATTAAAAAAAAAATCTGGTTATTTTATTATTTGTGAATTAATAATAAAATTTAAATTATCTATAACGTAAATAGCGAATATAAAATAAGTTAATAGTTCTAAGAATTTTACCTAAAATGTTACTAAGTAGCAGATTTTTTTTATGAAGATTAATCATTTGCACAAGATGAAATTTTGTATATGGTCGTTTATATTTTTTTTAATAATATATTTCTGAATTTAATGAGTAATAAGTTCAAAATGCTCTGAAGGGATCAATTAGAGTTCTCTATCTTTTTCACAAAATTACATTACAATAGACTTGAAAAACAGTGTGTTTCCTTGAGGGGAGAAATGCATATTTATACGTGCGAATTTTAAATTATGAGTTTTTATACTAAAGCGTTGTGGAATTTTTTTAAAACTTTTATTTTGTATGATTTTAACTTCTATCCTATTTTTATACTAATATCCTTGTTTTTTTACTTCTCGAAATTGGTTTCTACCAATATCTTTCACATTGAAGTAAAATTACATTTTTAAATCTTCTGAAAATTTTTTCCTAAGATGACCATAAGTCTTCGAAGCATGTTTTCAAATATTTCTCAAAGTTTTTACGATAGCATTAAGTTTTGTTTTGAATTATAGATAATCATCTACTTTTATAATCGTAAAAAATACCAAAGAAATACAGCAAAATGCCAAACATAAAAGTGTAATCTTCCTTTTGTACTTGTAATGTGTAATCGCTATTTTCTTTTAAATAATAGCCGTATTCGTGTAGAAGCAAGTGCTTCAAAAAGTAATATAATAATACCATGGTAATATACACACACTTAATCACATTTAAAGAGATGCAAAAACCGATTTTTTCCCCTATGCGTATAATTTGAATTTGTATGGCTATGAGTAGAGAAATTTGTTGAAATTCCCCAAGAAAAAAACCTGGTTTGCCATTGATGCCAGTAAACTGAGAACAAAGCTAAAAACAAATTCCAGTTTAACGAGTCGATAACTTCAAAAAAAAAAAAAAACTTAAGAGTAAGTGGTAAATCGATACGCAACCCTTTATTGGAAGTAGGAAATAAGTGGGAATTATGTAAAATAAGGAATGAAAACACACATTCAGAAGTCTTAACAATAACAAAAATAACACATTTAAAGAAGAAAAACTTTTGTCCCCCGTCTCTTTATTCCTCAGATATAGCTTATTAGGAGTATTATATTTATAAATAACTAGCTGGTATACCCGTTCTTCACACGGGTGAATTGAAAAATTCAACAAAACAGATTGAAGGATAAATAAGTTTTTAATGAGTTAATTTTAAGTGAATCGCGAATGAAACAGAAAATAAAACTTTTTGCATAGCTCAGCTGAATAAAAAATCATATTTTCTAAATTTTAAGTCACTAAGTCTAACAGCTGATGAAAAGGATTTTTTTTTCATTTATAACGCCCCGTAATTCTTTTGAGGATGGATTTTATAAAATACCTTCCTAAGCTGATCTCTGCTC
Source organism: Trichonephila inaurata madagascariensis (assembly GCA_019973955.1). Lineage (NCBI taxonomy): Eukaryota > Metazoa > Arthropoda > Arachnida > Araneae > Nephilidae > Trichonephila > Trichonephila inaurata. The sequence continues at coordinate 715 of BMAV01010830.1, read as the reverse complement.
AACAAAAGTAACACATTGTAACAAATTTTATGTAACGAACGCTTAAAATAGTGTAAATAATGTATATTTAGATGTGTAATACATTAATATTACTTTCTGTTGCATTTATTTTATATTAAAATTGTAATATATGTCCAAGCAACACCGCTCCTTTCATTATAATGGCGATTCAATCGAAACATAGCGAAATGGTGGCGATAGAGTCAAGTTGGCATCTTTTTAAGCGACCATGTCGGCAGCTTGGCACTACATTGAATGGTGCAGAAGTTGATATTCTCTAACACCACCTGGTGGGGAGCTGCAAGAAAGAGGATAACACAAAATCCTCCTCCACAAAAAATACATGTACATGCCAATTTTCATAGTAATCAGCTGCACGTTGCTTGAGTGAAGCGGGGTCAAATATACAAACATCCATTTATATATATATATATAAAAAAAAAGAGAATAGGGTATAGATATGCATGGTTATCAATTTAATAGAAAAAAAAAAAAAAAGGTTGTTGGTGTTGAAAATGTTTTAAAATAAAAATAAGTAGCACTGTAAAAATGAAATTTATTAAATAGGTTATCGATGAAAAATGGAGGCTCATTGAAGAGGAATACTTTTATTGATGAAATCACTTTATGTAAACTTAAAAAAGGTTTTTTCTACTTTCTCAGTTCAAAAATGCCAGAATTTTTCCGTTTCTGATATTATAGATTTATTAAAATA
>BMAV01010829.1:221941-235576 GCA_019973955.1 Trichonephila inaurata madagascariensis | reverse complement strand
TTGCTCCATTGGCCGGTCGGGACTCCTGATCCTTTTTCTGGCGTGGGGGCAGATTGTACACCCGTATATCTTGAACTCCAGTTGTTTCCATCCTGTTCTTCCTACTTATATAAATATTACTGGATGACGATGGTCTTTTATTAATGTTATTGGGTCTACGTTTCTGCCACTTTCTCTGTGGTCCACTTGACCCCGATCCATAGGACCTTTTTATTCCTTTATCTAGCCGTTTTCTTTTAGTTCTTGTCTTATTAGAAAAGGAGCTAGGAAGCGATCTGATAAGTGATCCGCGCTTATAGGCCCTATCCGTGTTTTTCTCACATTGTTTTGACTTGAGATTTATTCCTTTTCCCTCTAACTCACGCTTTACCGCAGACCTTTTCTTCTTCCCATATTGCGACTCATTTGATCTTTGATGTACGTTTTCCGAACTACTCGTTTCCTGACGTGAACTAATATTATCTGGGCGACTTGTTCCTAACTCGACCTCGTCACATTTCCTATGACGATATATTCTTACTTGATCAACATTAACGGTTAACTTTTTCCCTGTGACCTCCATATTACAATATTATTATTATTATTTCTTACTTCTAACACTCTATACGGACCTTCAAATTTTTGTTTGAATTTGGAACAGATTTAATTAGCTGCTGAACTTAAAGGGTGTGTCTCTAATAAGACCCAATCATCTACCTTAATTTGTACATCCCGTCTTCGTCTATTATAATATCTTTCCCATCTTTCATGCTTAGTTTTCGTACTTAGTCTAGCTTCATGAAATAATTTCCAATATTTCTTACTGCAAATTCAGTTCCGTCTGATTTTTGAAATGGGGTAATCAACTTTCAACCCAAAAATAATTCAGCAGGTGATTTTCCCGTTGTTTCATTCACCGCCGTACGAATAGCGTAAGCAAACTCACGTAAGAATTGATCCCAAGTATCGTGTTGATCATTAACATAATTTGCAATCATTTGCACTATATCTCGATTAACTCGTTCTGTCCTATTTGCTTGTGGCCTATATGCAACAGTCTTCACATTCCTTATGCCTAATCTTTCACTTAAATGTACAAAAATTTCGGATATAAATTGGGGACTGTTATCACTTATTAATTTTATTGGAGATCCAAAACGCGATAGAAAATTATCAAAAAAAGTATCCGCTATTATACGAGCCAAGGCCTTTTTAAGAGGTATAATTTAAGCCCATTTGCTGAAATGATTGGTAATTACTAAAACATATCGATTACGTCTCACTCTCGATATAGGATACTGGCCTAATAAATCTAACGTAACTATCTCATTTGGATAATTTGATACAATCGGATTTAATCGACCAGCTGGTAACGCGTTTTTATAATTATTAACTTGGCACATATGGCATGTAGAGACATATTGATCAATAAATTTTCTCATATACGGGAAATAACAAACGTCCCGAATTTTATGATAAGTTTTAAATCTGCCTAGATGCCCTGCGATTGGTTTGTCGTGAAATTCACGCAAAATGCTGTTCCTTAAAGACTTTGGAATGTATACACGCATTTCTCCTAACGACGTTGCGTGTTTCGCATAAAACAACAAGCCTTCAATTAGACGGAAGTCACGGGACCAATTCTCACATATCGTCGCATTAATAGAGATATCTTCCGGGTTTTCTAAATATCTATAGATATAACCTAATTCTGGGTCATTCTTTTGCTCTGTTATTAACTGTTCCCTCGAAGTAAGTACTAAATCTCTGATTATTGCACAATTAACTTTTTCTCCCATTATACTTTCAAACGGGTTTTTCGATAAAACATTAGCCACAATATTTAACTTCATTTCTGACACATCAACGCGCAAATTCCCTTCATCTACCTTATTATCTTCAACCAGCGAATCTTGAATCGCCAACACTTTCTGATCAAAATCTAAAACAATCCTTGATCCACTTATAAAATGAACACCACAAGAATACATGGGTATTCCAAATCCGCCAACACATGAAACAACCAAGGTTTTTTAAATTCGCGGATATGAATAATCAATTCTACAATTCCTATATTTTGGCATTTCGCTCCCTGTGCTGTGATCACCTGAGCTCGCGATTTTTTTACTTGTTTATAAAAAAAATATTTTATATATATTTCTTCCGATATAAATGATTTCTCTGCTCCGGTGTCCCATAGCGCTTTTAAAAATGTGTTATTTAATAAAATAGGAACGTGGGGAAGCTCCACGGGTGATATACATATCGGAGAAATCTTAATTGGTATATCCACTGCCGATTCCTTTTGATTATGAACTTCATTAACTTTCAAAACATTCAATCGTCCTTTTTGCATCTTATCGCCTCGACTGAAATTTTCACTCGAACCCCTATTTCTGCGGTCCCCTCTATTAAAATTATCATTTCGATCTTTTCGAAATTGGTATCCCCTTTCGTTGAATCTCTGATCATCATTCTGAAATCTATTCCTACTCTCGAACCACCTATTACTTTGACGGCCATTCTCATAAGTACCTCTAGAATCATTTCTGCCATTATTTGGTCTACGCCCAACCTCAGAATTTCTCCAGTTTCTGCGATTAGCATCAAAATTAGACATCCTATGCGCGTTTTGACTCCGTCTTTCCACATTATCACTATTATGCGAACCCCTTTTTAATTTGTAAGAATACCTCTCTTCAAATTTAGCTAAGATTTCTAAAAGTTGTACCGTGTTCTGCGGATTCCGGACTTCCACATAGTCCTGGACTTGTGGTTCGAGTCTAACAAAAATGTGATCAATCAATTCCGTCTGCGACATCCCTAGTTCCAAATTTTTATGAAGTTTAAGTAAATCGTAAACAAAATCTGTTGGTTCCTGATTTCTTCCCTGCTGGGACGCAAAAAATCTCGCTTCTAACTCTTTCTTATTTTTGATTGCGGGGAAAGCTTTTGCTAATTCTGCCTTTAGCTGCGCGAAATCTGTGACTGTATCCTGCACTAACGCCGATCCAAATATTGAGTACCAATCTTGAGCCCTTCCCCTGAGATGACCTTTCAAATAAGCACATGATAGGTTACTAGGAATTTCAAGTAACTGTATTTGATTATCTATCGCCTCTAAGAATTCATTGATATTCTCTGACCCTGAAAAGCACATTTCTGGTAAAATACCAAACCCTCCTGCATTACCTAACCCAGAGTCATATAAATGATAACGATTCGGGCGCCATTGCGACATAGTCATCCTTCGATGACCATGTCGTGGGGTTTCAGCGTAAGTTAGAGGTGTGGGATTCTCGAAATGATGAGACATTTTAGAATTCTTAATATGACTTTTATTAAGAATTTAACTTAGATTACTTAGACATCGAACAAACTTATATTAAGTGAGAATAAACCAAAACACGTAGTCTTAACTAACTCAGATCGCGCAATTAGATCACTTAACAATATAATTATATTATATCCGAATAATCTCAATCTCAGTAATATATTCGCGTTCAGAATATAATCTTTCTACCTTGGTTGAATACTCAGCTTGCAATCTACTTCAAATACTTCTCCTAATGGTTGTACACTGGTATGTACCTTGGTTTAAATGGCGAGGTGGCGTCTTGATTCTAGGTAAGCCGTCGATCAACACTTCTATCTTCTCTACACTGAACTTTCTCTATAAATTGCCATCCTGCTCACTAAAACTTCTACCCTTTTAAATGTTATCTTATTTGCATCTATGCTTCGCTTCACTTCTTGGATTTGGGTTGGAAAAGATTTGCCATTAATCGTGGCCGTCAAAGAACACAGAGGTTATGTTAGAGGAAGAACGCGTGAGATGTCACAATATCGGAGAAAGTTTAATTGGTATATCCACTGCCGATTTCTTTTGATTATTTTGAACTTCATTAACTTTCAAAACATTCAATCGTCCCCTTTGCATCCTATCACCTCGACTGAAATTCTAACTCGAACCCCTATTTCTGCGGTCCCCTCTATTAAAATCATTTCGATCTTCTTTTCGAAATTGGTATCCCCTTTCGTTGAATCTCCGATCATCCTTCTGAAATCTATTCCTGCTCTCGAACCACTTATTACTTTGAGGGCCATTCTCATAATTACCTCTAGAATCATTTCTGCTATTATTTGGTCTACGCCCAACTTCAGAATTTCTCCAGTTTCTGCGATTATCATCAAAATTAGACATCCTATGCGCGTTTTGACTCCGTCTTTCCACATTATCACTATTCTGCGAACCCCTTTTTAATTTGTAAGAATACCTCTCTTCAAATTTAGCTAAGATATCTAAAAGTTGTACCGTGTTCTGTGAATTTCGGACCTCCATATAGTCCTGGACTTGTGGTTCGAGTCTAACAAAAATGTGATCAACCAAATCCGCCTGCGACATCCTTAGTTCTAAACTCTTATGTATTTTTAGCAAATCGTAAACAAAATATGTTGGTTCCTGATTCCTTCCCTGCTGGGACGCGAAAAACCTCGCTTCTAACTCTTTCTTATTTTTTACGGCGGGGAAAGCTTTCGCTAATTCTGCTTTTAGCTGCGCGAAATCCGTGGCGGTATCCTGTACTAACACTGATCCGAATATTTGATACCAATCTTGAGCCCTTCCCCGGAGATGACCTTTCAAATAAGTACATTCTAAATCACTAGGTATTTATAGTAATTTTATTTGATTGTCTATGTCCTCGAGAAATTCAGTCACGTTCTCGGAGCCAGAAAAGCACATTTCTGGTAAAATACCAAACCCGCTTGAATTTCCTAACCCAGAGTCATATAAATTATAACGGTTCGGGCGCCAATGTGATATGGTCGATCTTTGTCGACCATATCTTTGTAGGTCACCGTAAGTTAGAGGTGTGGGATTCTCGAAATGAAGAGACATTTTAGAATTCTTAATATGACTTTTATTAAGAGTTTAACTTAAATTACTTATATATTGAACAAACTTATATTAAGTGAGAATAAACCAAAACACGTAGCCGTAGTTAACACAGATCGCGCAATTGGATCACTTATCTAAATAATTATATTATCCGCCTACTCTCAATCCTAATAATATTTCGAATTCGGAAAATAATCTTCCTACCTTGAATTCCAAGCAACGATTCCAACACCTTCAGATCGGCTGTGGGGCCCGTGTGCAATAGTATGCACCTAGTAGTAATGGCGAGCTATCCGTGATTCTTGGGTAAGCCGCCAAATTACACTTCTACCTTTTCTTAACTGAACTTTCTCTAAATTGCCATCGCGCTTACTAAAACTTCTATCCTTTTAAAGGCTATCTTATTTGCATCTCTATACCTTCGTTTCACTTCTTGGATTTGGGTTGGAAAAGATTTGCCATTAATCTTGGCCGTCAAAGAACACAGAGGTTATGTTAGAGAAAGGACGCGTGAGCCGTCACAATTGTTTATTTTTATTGTTATAAAGAAGATATGTTATAAAAAGTTTACAAATCAGTAGGTAGTAAAGTCATCTCTGGCAGCTATACAACCCGAAACATGGCGTTGACTCGAATCAATAAGGTCACCTATGACCTTCTGTGGAAGATCATTCCATAATCTTTGCAACTGGGTCTTTGATTTACCAGAATTCCTGCCCCGCTGCAGTTGCCTTCCAAACATGTCCCTGACATGCTTCATTGGTGAGAGATTTGGTGAATTGGAAGGCCAAGAACATACGTCATATCCTTGAAGATACTGTTGGGAGAGTCAAGCAGTATGCGAAGGAGCGTTGTCTTGCTTTTAGTGGCAGCTATGAGATTTGATAGCTTAGGCAATACAACTAGCGTTGAAATCTTGTCCACGAAACTGCGTACCATCAAAGTGCGTTGAAAGGACTAGAGATGATCGTGTTTCCCAATAAATCGCTCCTCGCAGTGTAACACCTTATGTAATCGCCGTATGCCTCTCAACAACAAATTTTGGATCAGACAAGTAGCCTGGCCGCCTCCACACGCTCATGAACTGGTCATCAACATTTTGACTGGATCGGGATTCATCGCTGATGATCACAGCCTCCAGTCGGTCACATTTCAGCTTGTCGGAAGTCGGCAAAATCCAATCGACACTGTCTATGACGGGGTCAATGGTAGACATGTTCATGGTCGTCGGCTCCTTATACCTGCGTTGGCCAGTCGTTTTGGAATGGTTTCCCTTGATATCGCCGGATGTCCGAAAGGTGGTACTTGGCGTTGAACTGATTCTAGCGATGTTTTTAGTGAGAGCGTGGTCGCTCTTATGATTGTGTGATCATCACGCACATTTGTGTTCCTGGAATGCCCTGAACCTCCGTGATGGTATACTATCCTTTCTGTGATCCATTGTTGCCAATACTGAGAAATTACCATATCGCTCTGACTGAGTTAGCCACTGATAACCTGTTTAAACAACCTGCTTCTTTGAGGCCTACTATACGGTCACTCTTAAAGTCCGACAATTGTTCATACTGTCGCCGGTTACGTCTCCGAGGCATCTCTAGTCACAATATTGTCGACAGATATTTTTGAATAACCCTATGGCACGAGCAATCATGCTTTTAAACTCTCCCAACTGCTCATCTCATATGTGCGTAACACGCTTACCCTTGCCTCATTGGCGTCGAAATTTTAATCATTTGCATATCGATTTTCAGACTACATTCCTGCCAAGTTTCGTAATAGTAGCTTGATTCCTTCTGGGTGCATATATTTTTTTGTGACAGAGTGTATCTAGAGAAAAAAAGTGAGTCATACTCATTTACTCACTCACGCATCTCGATATCTCCGAAACTATTAGACCTACTTAATGGAAATTTGGTAGGCATGTTCGTTTCAAGTAGTAGAAATCCGTTAAGAACGGATTTTGCAAAAATCGACCCCCAAGGGGCATTACTAGGGTTTAAAGGGAGTTATAGATAAATATTCCCGCTTTTGAACTAGTGGACCAACAAACTTGAAAGTTGGTAAGCACGTTCCTTTCATGCAGTAGAGCGTAAATTGAACCTTAAGGCGCGCAAGGGGTATTATAGATAAATTTTCCCGTTTTTCAACTGTTAGACCTACAAACTTGAAATTTCGTTGGCATGTTCCTTTCATAGTGTAGAGGTCTACTACAAATGGGGTTTTGCTAAAATTGACTTCTGAGAGACTTAAGGGGGAGAGGGGGTATAGATAATTATTCCCGTTTTTGAACTATTATACCTACAAACGAGATTTTGTAAGCAAGTTCCTTTCAAGGATTAGAGGTCCGCTACAAAAATTTTTGCAAAAATTTATTCCTAAGAGGCATTGTGGGGGCTTAAGGGACGTTATACAATAGATAAATATTCCCGTTTTTGAACTATTAGACCAACAAATTTGAAATTTCGATAGGTACGTTCCTTTCAGAGATTACAGCTCCTCTACAAAAGGGGCTCTGCGAAACTTGATCTTTAAGGGGTATTGTGAAAGCTTAAGGAGGAACGTTATAAATTTTAAAAAAATCATGTTTTTGAACTGTTAGATTCAGATACTTGAAATTTAGTAAACATGTTTCTTTTGAGGAATAGAGATCCACGAAGAACTAATTTTATGGAAATCGACTTCTATAGGGGGAAGCTGGGAGTTACTGGGGAGTATAGAAAAAAAGGAAACTCCCGTTTTCGAACTACTAGATCTACTGTAATGAAATTTGTTATGCATTTGCTGTTGTTTTTGAATTGAATACAACTAAGAACGGGTTTTAGGGAAATCATTTTTTAAAGTGGTTTACGGGGCTTATCGATAAAAAAACCTTCGTTTTTCTACTATTAGATTTAGACTTTAAATCTTTACATTTGACATGCATGTTTATTTTGTTGAGTAGAGATCCACTAAAAATGGGTTTTGTGGAAATCCTCTTTGGGGAGGGAGTTGCGAAAGCATAAAAGGTAATTCTACTTCAATTTTAGAAATTCAAGTCCTGTTCTTTTTTTTTAATCAAGAGGTGAGGCTTATATAAGAATACTTTTCAGAAAGTTGTGACGTCTCTCGCGTTCTTCTTCTAACATAACTCCTAAGTTCTTTGACGGCCACGATTAATGGCAAAACTTTTCCAACCCAATACCAAGAAGAGAAACAGAACGAATATGCAAATGGGATATACTTTAAAAGGATAGAAGGTTTGGTGAGATGGGACGGCAAGCCTAGAGATAACTTAGTGTGGAATTGTTAGGAATAAAGGTTAAACGTCCTACAGCTCTGGAAGAAGGATACGCTCATCGTCATTAATAAGATTAATAATAAGAAGGATTAAGAAAGCCTGAGTATTCTCTCCAACAAATAACATAATAGGAATATCTTCAACCTAGGAAGGAAGGTGACTCTATAAAAGGTAATATTTTGTATAGGAAGTTAGATTAGATAGTTAAATTATTATAATTAAGATAAGTGATCTAGTTGTGCGATCTGACTTGTATATTCAGTTTAATTGGTGGCTTATTCTCACTTAAAGAAAGTTGTTAATTAGAATTAAGTAAATTAAGTTATTCTTAATAAAAGTTGTGTTAAGAATCACAAATGTCTCATCTTTTAGATAATCCCACACCTCTAGCTTACGCGAATCACCCAAGACATAGTTATCACAGGATGGCTATGTCTCAAAGTCTGGACCTATAGCACCCCTAAAAATGCGAACATGATCCAGAAAAATGTCTCTGCAATACCTTTGTGATGTAACGCTTCCTCACTCAAAGATGTGAAGCGGTGTTCTGCCATTATTCGTGATGCCTGACCACACCATACCGACAACGCTCACAAACCTTTGTGCATAACGTGTGTTCCACACTCTCTCCACAGTAGCTGGTGGCCAGAATCATTTGTCACACTGTGAAACCAGATTTGTCGAAGAACATCACTGTAGACCAATTTTGGTGATCCCAACCTACATGTTCCTTACATCAGCTTAATCTCTACGATAGCGTGGTTGAAGTGAGATGCAACGAAGAGATTTCCGTGCATACAAACAAACTAGATTTAAGATGAGATGGTAAGAGATGATAGAGATGATAATAGAGATGATTCTTGCTGAAACATGCATACCGGTAGCAGTTGTAAGGCTTGCAGCTATCCAGCCAGGACTGAAATTTCCGTTCATTTTTGCCACGAGGGCTACATAGCGATCCTGTAAGTGTGTGGTGTTCCTACCTTGACCCTCGGCATGATTTTGCAAAGCATTTCCACCTTCAGTGACATTCTTTAATCGCGAGATAACACTCTTTGATACATCCTTTGCAGCAGCTACAGTGGCGACACTTTGACCTGCTTCCAGTCGTCCAACTTCTCGTCCACGGTCGTAGTCACTCAAATGATATCTTGCTGACATTTTACTCTTAATTACTGCAAGAAACAAATAGAATTTCAGAGAAGAAACTTTTATAACATCCAGCACTATTTTCGTCAAACTTTAAACAGCATGAATTTTCATATGAATCATGAGCTTATTTGCACTGTATTTTATACAGATCACGAGTCCTGGTCTACCACGCCTTGTGAACTTGAACTTACTTTTATTGGTCAGCTGTCTGAGACGCAATTTTGCATAAATATCTTGTTCCTTAGAAATTGTCAAGCAGTGTAATATTATGCTTAATTTATTTCTTAATGTATCAAAAAAGTGACCCCCCCCCACCTGAAACCTATTTGTTATATTGACTTAACATTTGATGATTCAGAAAAAAAGAATAAAAATTTACAATAAATAACAGACAGACAAATTACACTTTTTTTAATATTGGGGAACTGTAAGGAAGGATTTGCAATGTGTCACGTTCCGGCAGTTCGCGTCAGCAATATTAATTGATTTAATCCAAAGATAAAATTTTGCATTCATTATACTCTTAACTATAACTTAAATGCCGATAAAATAACCTAGTTTTCTTTAAACTGAGTAATTCCTTTAGCTAAAATCATTATTCACTTAATGAATTTATTTATAACACATTTATATATATATATATATATATATATATATATATATATATATATATATAGGTCAATTCTCTATTAACAAGAGATCACATCCAAACAATAAACTCGACAAACACATAGACAGCAGGAGAATCACACAATGAAGGACAAAAGAGTAATCGAGATAATAAATATAAAATGGATGCTGCAGTGCCATGAACAATACTGACTTAGGACAGTTAGTATATAAAAATTAATTTATATAAAAGTGGGGTTGAACATGTTTTTTGGCCAGCCAACCTTCCCCCTTTATTTGTAAATAACACTGAGCAAAAACCAATAGGAAATAATGGATAGAAATATCTAAATCCATTACAAGATAGAGGTAACTTACCTAAAAATTGCACTTACAAGTGCAAAGCCCGCGCTAAATCTGAGAGGAAACATTCAATTTGTTGCCAGATTCTATACCCTAATACAGATTTAAATCAAAAGAGTGGCTGAAATGTAGCACTTAACAAAAGATTACAAATGGAAATAAAAATTAAAATTAGTTGCATATTATAGCATAACTATAATAACACCAGAGTAAATATGAATAAAATAATAGTAAGTAATTTCTAATCTAATATTAGACCATGGAGATAACTATATCAAAATATTTGTTTATAGTAATAAGCTATTATCAATCTCATAATTTTAATTCTAACTATTTTGAATAGCTTTATTTATATAACTATTAATAAAATAAATTGGGTATTTTTGATTTAAGCAATATTTAGTAAAATGTGTATAGTTATTTATAATGTCTGATTTTTTTGACACAAGAAATTTATTACGTTGTATATAATTAATAACAATATTTCTGAATATAGAAACATGTACATTACTCTCCCAATGAGGAACTTTTATAATATTGAAATTAAATTCTTCTCTTTTATCATAAATATTAGAAACTATTACATTATCATATAATTTGACATGTATGTCAAGAAAATTTGCTTCATTGTTGTTATTATTTGTCTGTATTAAATTAAGATAATGTGGATAAAAATTAATGTTAGGTATAAAATTGGCTTGTTTGCCAAAGATGATTATATCATCTATATAACGATAAATATAAAATTTAGAATTATTAATGTAACTACTTTCAAAATAATGTAAGTATAAGTTGGCAAGACAGTTGCTCGCAGGGCCACCTTGTGGCAATCCTGTAATCTGCTGATAATAGTTGCCTTTATGATATATATAGTTCTCTTTAAGTACAAACCTAAGTAGTGAACCAAATCTATCATAATTAACATTATTAAATAAATTGTCTTTATATATATATATATATATATATATATATATATATAATTTTTATATATATTAACAGAAGAGATTTCATTAAAATAATATATTATTTTCATAGTACGCTTTTTTTTCATAAAAGCACATATACAATAAGATGGAAACGTATAAGTTTATTTTGAATAATACATTATAATAAACATATATAAAAGAAAAGAAAAATTTAATGTTTACGTCTTGACACTTGACATCTCTTTTCTGCTGCTATCTTTCCTATTTCGGGGGACATTTTTGTAAAAATTTTATTTTCGTCGCGAGTTTGACACCCCTGGTGTAAGGAATGTCCATTGTGACCCCACTCCTGGCTGGGGAGAAAGTTACCACAGAGAAAGTTGTGAAAACATCAAATTTCATGATTCCCGATCTATATACTCCCACCTCAAACCTTCAAATTGCAACATAAAAGGAAACTGATTTTAAGCATACAGAGTGTTAAGGTTATTGATGACGCTGTTTCAACAACGGCGTTGTGTAAGTGTAACCCCGGGAAGGCGGAGTTGTGTGTATGACGAGACACAGAGAGAGGAGCGTGAAAGTGAGAGTTTGAGTACAGTATTTCTGAGGTGTTATGAGATGTGAGCAGTGGCGCACACAAGGGGGGTGTCCTAGGGTCCGTTGTTTTTTTTCAATTGATTATAATTCTAAGTATATAGTACGTAAAATTTAATTAAATATTTGTTATTAATGATTAATTATATTAATTAATGCTAATTATTTATTCAATAATTAGTTTTTACTGTTTTTTGTTCCCGAAAATCAACAAAATCAAAAGGAGCATGATACAAGAATGGAGGACTTTCGACCCTGGACCCCCCCACTTGAAAAATTTCTGTGTGCGCTACTGGATGTGAGAGTTTAGTTGTGAATAAGGTGTGAGATATATAGTTAGTAAAGAATAAGGTGTGAGTAGTTAGAAGCTGTAAATAAAGTCGTTATTTGTTATTAGAGAGTAGTAAAGTTATTTGTAGATAGTTAGTGTCGTCACTACACAGAGTATAAAATAAGGAAATAAAGGTACATTAAATGAAATACCAAATTCACAATATTTCAGAAAATATATATCAAATTTTTTCGTAACGAAAAAGTATTTTTCAAATTCGATCTAAATGCCACCCCTAAAATTTGCTGCCCAGACCTGGGTCCGGTTTGTCCGATCATAGAGCCTTCCCTGTGACATCACACAACAACGTCACAGAAACACAAACGTGGCGTCATGTAGCCCCACTCATTTATAAAAAAAAACATTTTTCTTCACAACACAAAGACTTTTGTAAAATTATATAAAACGAATTTTAGAAAGCTGGATTGGTTGATTAAGGTCGTTCAGAAAGACTAATTGGAAGAAAGAGGTTACTGTTTACAGGCCAGTTTTTTGGTTAAGGGAGGTAAAAAAATGAGGATGTACGCTGCTCATAATAACAGTATGAAGAAGCATTCGCGAAATTTCACTCTTATCATTTGAAGATTCAATTGCTGAGACAATATGTTAACAGTGGCGTAGCTAGGTATACACAGGACCTGGTGCTAAAAAAAAGGGCCCTATCTTGGTTGGATTTTATCAAGTAAAAAGAGAGTATAAGAAATATAAGAAAGAAATGAAGAGAAGAAATGATTAATGATTGTATAAGAAATGATTAAAAAACTACTGTTAAGAAGTCAACAATATATTGTTACGTAGATCCGAGGGTTCGAGGATTTTATGCAAAACAGTCACAAGGAAAATAAACAGTTCTTTTGGAGCGATGCGAATTTATTATCAAAAATCCAATCCTTTAAATACAGGATTCAGCAGCAATATTCACAGCGTAAATAACCGAAGGTCTTCACACCTTCAACAGCAATCAAACACAATAATCAGCGTTTAAAAATACACGGAAGTAAAGATTATTCACAAGCACAGCCGAGCTAATCGCTAGTCAAAACAATCCTCACTACTCGCTGGTTTAATCCAGCCTCCTCGCCGTCACGTTTCTTCACGTCACAGGGATATGGATCTGCAATAGATCCTCCATCCCCTATCTGATAAGTATATTGGCGCTGACAAAAGTGGAAAACCTGAGTGGGAAAAATAAAGTTCACTGAATTTGGTAGGATAATGCAGGCGAATGGCGTCACAGTCTGGGGGTAGTAGTTTTCTGATTTAGATAGGAAAAAAGTCCTGAGAATTTTGACAGTCAACTGGGAGCTGTAGCGTAAACACTGTTATTAGTTGATAGCAATAAGTGAGAAAGCTCTCTAATGGCTGCCCTGAAGTTGGGGAAATTGAAATAAGAGATTGCTTGCCTGGTGGGTGCAGCGATGAGAAAATTTTTAAAAGTCAAGAATTACAAAAATTAAAGATAAAAATATGGAGTAAAAAAAAAAAAAAAATTAGAATGAAT